>JBAMBJ010000353.1:0-90774 GCA_037043495.1 Drosophila recens | reverse complement strand
TTTCTTTGAGCGTTTTCCAGAGTTCCCCTTAAACCGACTTGTTGAAAAAAAAACAGCGTCAAACTTTAATATAAAAAATATAAATGCATAAGTTTAACTTAACATATTATTTGTCACAAACGGTGACAAATTTATGCATTTATATTTTTTTATATTGTGCCTAAGTTGCATTGCCTCATCGTCGGTGGTTTAAGGGGAACTCTGGAAAACGCTCAAAGAAAGTTACCATCAATGACGCTCAGGAGAGTCTCGTTCTGCGCCTGACCACCTTAAACGATTATCAGCGCCAAATAGAGGCTATGGCTAACAAATATTACGTCACTGGACAAAATTTGCAGCCGTTTATAATCGTCAAGGGATTAGCACCAGACAATATCACAGGGTTTTACATTTACTTCAATAGTAACATTTGTATTTTTGATGTAAAATGTAAAATATCTTTTAGCCAACATAATGAAACCAATAAAACATAAATGAAAAACAAAATTTTAATTAATTTAATGGGTTTAAGAACAATCTGTTCTAAAGTACCAAGTAGAAATGCGCTTGGATTGTGCACATGCTGTTCATGAAATCTGAAATTAACTAAATGTTCATAGTCGACAAAAAGCGATTAAATTCAATTCCCATACGCCAAAAAACACCCAAGTGTTCATGAAATTTCAGCGAACGCTTGGTCATGAAATTTCATGAACACTTGGGTGTTCTTTTTTTGAACGTATGGGAACAATTTAATCGCTTTTTGGGCTCATTTTATGAACATTTTAGTTAATTTCAGAAGCATATAGGGGTTGTTTTGGGAACGTGTCCACAACATTTCATGAACAGCATGTGCACAATCCAAGCACATTTTCTACTTAATTTATGACCATATTTGACTCACTTTTAGAACAGATTGTTCTTTAAACCCATTAAAAATTAATTAAAATTTTTTGTTTTTCATTTATGTTTTATTGGTTTCATTATGTTGGCTAAAAGATATTTTACATTTTACATCAAAAATACAAATGTTACTATTGAAGTAAATGTAAAACCCTGTGATATTGTCTGGTGCTAATCCCTTGACGATTATAAACGGCTGCAAATTTTGTCCAGTGACGTAATATTTGTTAGCCATAGCCTCTATTTGGCGCTGATAATCGTTTAAGGTGGTCAGGCGCAGAACGAGACTCTCCTGAGCGTCAATGATGGTAACTTTCTCTTTTGGAGACGATTTTCCAGAGTTCCCCTCCTACACCGAACTTGTTGAAGGCGGCTTGCAGCGTCAAACTTTAATATAAAAAAATATAAATGCATAAGTTTAACGAACATATTATGTCACAAATCTAATAAATAATACTTATGCATTTATATTTTTTTATATTAAAGTTTGACGCTGTATTGCCTTTCAACAAGTCGGCTTAAAGGGGAACTCTGGAAAACGCTCAAAGAAAGTTACCACATGACGCTCAGGAGAGTCTCGTTCTGCGCCTGACCACCTTTAACGATTATCAGCGCCAAATAGAGGCTATGGCTAACAAATATTACCGGACAATTTTGTGCTGTTTATACTGTCAAGGGATTATCACAGGGTTTTACATTTTACTTCAATAAAATATTTGATGTAAAATGTAAAATATTTTAGTTAATTATATTTAAAACTACAAAACATAAACGAAAAACAAAAAATTTAATTAATTTAATGGGTTTAAATTCAAGAACAATCTGTCCTAAAGTGAGTCAGTCGGTCATAAATTGGCACGTGCTTGATTGCAGCACATGTGCCGTTCATGAAATGGCAGGACACGTTCCCAAAACACCCCTATATACCTGAAATTGTTCAAAATGTTCATAAAATGAGCTTCCAAAAGCGATTAAATTGTTCCCATACGTTCAAAAAAATACCACTCAAGTGTTCAAGTGAAATTTCATGACCAAGCGTTCATGAAATTTCATGAACACTTGGGTGTTCTTTTTTGAACGTATGGGAACAATTTAATCGCTTTTTGGGCTCATTTTATGAACATTTTAGTTCATTTCAGAAGCATATAGGGGTCGTTTTGGGAACGTGTCCACAACATTTCATGAACAGCATGTGCACAATCCAAGCACATTTCAGTTAGATTCAAAAACATATAGGGATCAGTTTAAGAACATGTCCAACACATTTCATGAACAGCTTGTGCACAATCCAAGCACATTTTCTGCTTAATTTATGACCATATTTGACTCACTTTTAGAACAGATTGTTCTTAATTTAAACCCATTAAAAATTCATTAAAATTTTTTGTTTTTCATTTATGTTTTATTGGTTTCATTATGTTGGCTAAAAGATATTTTACATTTTACATCAAAAATACAAATGTTACTATTGAAGTAAATGTAAAACCCTGTGATATTGTCTGGTGCTAATCCCTCGACGATTATAAACGGCTGCAAATTTTGTCCAGTGACGTAATATTTGTTAACCATAGCCTCTATTTGGCGCTGATAATCGTTTAAGGTGGTCAGGCGCAGAACGAGACTCTCCTGAGCGTCAATGATGGTAACTTTCTTTGAGCGTTTTCCAGAGTTCCCCTTAAACCGACTTGTTGAAGGCAATACAGCGTCAAACTTTAATATAAAAAAATATAAATGCATAAGTTTAACTTAACATATTAGTTGTCACCGTTTGTGACAAAACTTTTTAAAGCTTCTGGTTTACATACAGACGTGTCAGTTAGCGGAATGCACCTGTATTAGTAAACCAGAAGCTTTAAAGTTTGTCACAAACGGTGACAAATAATATGTTAAGTTAAACTTATGCATTTATATTTTTTTATATTAAAGTTTGACGCTGTATTGCCTTCAACAAGTCGGTTTAAGGGGAACTCTGGAAAACGCTCAAAGAAAGTTACCATCATTGACGCTCAGGAGAGTCTCGTTCTGCGCCTGACCACCTTAAACGATTATCAGCGCCAAATAGAGGCTATGGCTAACAAATATTACGTCACTGGACAAAATTTGCAGCCGTTTATAATCGTCGAGGGATTAGCACCAGACAATATCACAGGGTTTTACATTTACTTCAATAGTAACATTTGTATTTTTGATGTAAAATGTAAAATATCTTTTAGCCAACATAATGAAACCAATAAAATATAAATGAAAAACAAAAAATTTTAATGAATTTTTAATGGGTTTAAATAAAGAACAATCTGTTCTAAAAGTGAGTCAAATATGGTCATAAATTAAGTAGAAAATGTGCTTGGATTGTGCACAAGCTGTTCATGAAATGTGTTGGACATGTTCTTAAACTGATCCCTATATGTTTTTGAATCTAACTGAAATGTGCTTGGATTGTGCACATGCTGTTCATGAAATGTTGTGGACGTTCCCAAAACGACCCCTATATGCTTCTGAAATGAACTAAAATGTTCATAAAATGAGCCCAAAAAGCGATTAAATTGTTCCCATACGTTCAAAAAAGAACACCCAAGTGTTCATGAAATTTCATAACTCGGAAGCGTGCTTGGACTCATGAAAGTTTGTTTCGATTTGTGAACACTTGGGTGTTCTTTTTTGAACGTATGGGAACAATTTAATCGCTTTTTGGGCTCATTTTATGAACATTTTAGTTAATTTCAGAAGCATATAGGGGTTGTTTTGGGAACGTGTCCACAACATTTCATGAACAGCATGTGCACAATCCAAGCACATTTTCTACTTAATTTATGACCATATTTGACTCACTTTTAGAACAGATTGTTCTTAATTTAAACCCATTAAAAATTAATTAAAATTTTTTGTTTTTCATTTATGTTTTATTGGTTTCATTATGTTGGCTAAAAGATATTTTACATTTTACATCAAAAATACAAATGTTACTATTGAAGTAAATGTAAAACCCTGTGATATTGTCTGGTGCTAATCCCTTGACGATTATAAACGGCTGCAAATTTTGTCCAGTGACGTAATATTTGTTAGCCATAGCCTCTATTTGGCGCTGATAATCGTTTAAGGTGGTCAGGCGCAGAACGAGACTCTCCTGAGCGTCAATGATGGTAACTTTCTTTGAGCGTTTTCCAGAGTTCCCCTTAAACCGACTTGTTGAAGGCAATACAGCGTCAAACTTTAATATAAAAAAATATAAATGCATAAGTTTAACTTAACATATTATTTGTCACCGTTTGTGACAAAACTTTTTAAAGCTTCTGGTTTACATACAGACGGTCTACATTCCGCAGCTGGCGGCTTACGACGAAGGTGGACCCAAGACACGGCTGGAGATGCTGCTATCTAAATTTCTACGTGAACGTCAAATCCCGCAGGCTGTGGGTGTGCTTCCTCCTGGATTTTGGTAGCTGCACTAGTGCTAGTTAACATTTAAGGGTCCAGCTTACTTTCGTCGCTGCTTGGGCCACAATCAATGTCCGCGTCTTCAACTATAAATTCTCTTTTTATATAATATTTATTATCTTAAGGCCTTATTCTCACTCACTGTTCGATTTTTATCTGATGATGTTTACAAGCTTCCAGAAAGTATGCACTGAATAGTAAAGCTATTTGATTGACAGTCGCCAGATGGCGTTTTCTGAGAGTGCTGTCAATTTTGCTTCATTTAGTGGCGCCATCTAAGAATTTTCGTCTCCTGTAAAATGATTTTCCCAATAATAATTTCCTTTTATCTAACAGAAAAAGCAATGATAACAACACAATTGTAAAATTAAAATCATTGCCTGCTTTTCTTTTAAAGAAAATTAAACATTTTTGATTTTTTATTTCTGAGTGCACGATTTGATACCGACTCGTGCTTGTTTTAAGCACGAAAAAATGAGAACGATTCGGTCATATCGAGCCCTATTTGCGACAATAACGTATGCGCCAAAACACAATTTTACAGGAGAGAGTTTTTTAGGTTTCGTTAAGTTGATTTCTTCGTGTCATTTGTCGCTTACGTTATTATTCGCAGGTCAATATCTCCGTAAATATATAAAATAAAAATGGAATATTTTAGGTGCAGATGCGGGTGGTGTTTATAAACATATTGGCATAAGAAAAAAAATTTCGGAAAATGGCGCATACGTTATTGTCGCAAATAGGGCTCGATATATCAAGAAAATTGTGCATGATTTTTTTCGTTCATTTTTTTCTGAGTGTAGCTCTAGTTAATTTTAACTATCTTTAAATGACACCAACTTCAGCTTAAAGCCTTTCAATTTGTAATTTCAAGCTGATCGTCCTGCCTTTATTCAAATGCGCCTAAAGGTATGCAATTGCAAATTTTCGGTGGCTGGTGGAAAAAACAGAGTTGGCAGCTCACCATTTCCATAGACAACGCGCAGAACAGAGCTCAGCACAGTTCTGTGTCTGTGTCTGAAAACACTTTGAACTTTTTAAATTTTTAATGAATCAAAAATGTTTTCACACTTTGGCTAACCTTTTTTTCAGCAGTAAACACCCTATTCTACACGCATGTGTGTGAATGTGTGTTGTCTGCTTTTGTGCAAGCAACATGTCCTGCTCTGTGTGAGTTTATTCCCAGTTGCTGCAAAAAGCGGCAACAGCAGCTCGTCAACTCGGCAGTTTAGCCCCAGACTGCGACTCAAACAAGACCCCACAAAATGTAATTGAACTTAATTCGATTTGAAGCGAGACAAGTTTTTTGACAGCTGTTCAAGTTCTCAAAGGCCTTGTGCTTTTGCTATGCTTAAAGTGCACTCAGTTCTGGCTTAAAGACTTGGATTACTGCTTAAAAGAAAGGAATATCGATACAGAAATAAACATTTCACTCAGCAATTACTTTTCTCCCACATCCAATAACTCATATTTTTACCCCTTACCTCTATATTGTAGGAGCGCGTGGCAGCAATCTGAAGCATCTTGGCAATAAACTAGTTGGAGCACCTAACCAGTCAAGTGCCTCCGGCTGAGAGTCCAAGTCGTGGTCAATTTTTGCGCATATGCTGCGATGAAGTGAGCTCGAGTGCAGTAGCCACACACACACACGTTCACACACTCACACACAATGGCAATACAAATTTTCCATTTGCCATGAAATGCACTTGAGAAGTCAGTTTAAAAAAAAAAAAAAATTTAACTGCATCCTAAGGCAAGTTGTGTGTTATTAGTTGTTGTGTGGCTCCAACAACTTCATTTTTCTGCCAGTCAGCCACACAATTGCAACATGCCACATAGGGAGGCAAGTCGTGAATTATATAGATTTTCCAATGTGAAATGTGATTTCAAAATGATTTCATTTTGATTGCATTGCCTGAGAATAGATTTTAATTGGTTGAGTAATAAGAAGTCGGTATAACCAATTTCATTCTCTCTATTTTATACCCTCGCTGTAATCATTTCTGACGCACATATCAATTCTAACTGCAAATACTCGTATCCGTATTTTCCAATTCATCGGGGAGCACAGCATAACCATAAATCTTTGGGGCTGCACTTTCGTCGAGTAACTTGAGCCAAAGTGCATATAATTTTCATTTAAATACCTTTAGAATTTGTAGCTGCCTGCCTGCTCCTTTACCGCTCTCTCTTTGTCTGGAGCCGTCCGAAAAATAGAGAAAAGTAGCTGAAAAGTGGCCTCGCCGGCAACGACAACGTGACTAGCTGAAAGCCTGAGCAATATTTTTGCATTTTGCAATATTTTCGAGAGCGTTGTTAATTTCATGGGTGAATGGTTAGTGTTTTCATAGCGGCAATTCCTTTTCTTGAAAGGTGCCATGGCAGTTGCCTTGCGAGTCATAAAATGATGTGGACATACTCGTATTAGTATGTATATCTAAAAAACGTGTATTTTTGTAATTTTTTGTGCTACTCGAATTCAAACAACAAATGCAATTAAATTTGCGCATAACTTTGCATTTCTAATCGGCTAGCGGAACTTTTTAATCACTTCCACACCTATTCGAAGTTGTGCAGAGAGCTGATAATAAGCTCTGCTTAAATTAAAAACTTTTCACCCTCCAAAAACTTCTATTATTTTTATTTTATTTTTTTTTTTTAGCTGGTCTTCACTTGCGGCTGCAATTTCCTAGCGCTAATTGCAATAAATTTGCGTTAATAAACTGAAACTGAGGCAAATTGCCAGCAGCATTGGACAAATGGAGCAATCCTGGACCAGGCCAGGCCTGCCCAGCTGTTTGAAAGTTTCAGCAAAAACCATTTCTGGGCTTAATTAAAAATATATTAAAAACTTGGATTTCGCTGAGTTACACATATAATTGGCAATTTTTAAATTTACTAATAAAGAGCCAGAAATTGTTATAAAACTGATTTCCACTAAAAGAACCTAAAATTGTATTAATTTGATTTCTGGTAAAACCTAATTGATTTTATCGTGTGTGTTATACCTTGCTCCAGGAGTAGAGAAGTTTATGTGAGAAAACGTCATCTCTCAATTATACTAATTGTGCCTCTTGAGGTCTTCAGCCTCGACCACGCCCACAGCAATTAGCATGAACAACTAGCGACCAGCGATTAGTTGACTTTTTCATCGATGCTTTCAGAGTGATTAAAATCGCACAATGGACAGCCTTCCACAAGTTGACCAGCGTGATGAGTGCGCTCCTTCCACAGCTTCTTTCGTTTCCGTCTCCTTCCGGCAAAAGTAAAACCACACAATGCCTCACATTTGCATACACTTTGAACTATTCAAACAGCTCCGCATGGACAGGGGCTGGAATAGGAATGGGATACCCGTTGACTCGACAATTTTGCGAAATTAACCTCAGACTCGAGTTCGAGTCAGCGGCCTCAGGTCACGTTGCAATTTACCAGCCAGCGCTTCACGTAAGCCCCTTGGGTCAACGTTAGCCCACTGCCACAGCTCACTGTACCCCTTCTACCTACCACCTCCCACCTTCCCTTGACCCCTTGTCACTGCCACATTCATGCATCCTCCGCCCGCTTCCCCGTCGATTGTTCAGGCTGCTGACATGCGGCGTTGGCATAAATTTAAAGAGACTCGGCTGGCTCGAGATGAGGACATAGACATAGACAATGACAATGGCAACTGTAGCGATGTCAGCTAACTAATGATGCCCTAAATTGAATCTAATCATCATTAACAATTACACAGCTGCGTCGCTGGCTCGTGTGATTACCCCCAGTCAGAGTCACAGTAGCTCACTCGACCATTAAGTCTAATCATATGCAAATAATTAAGCGCACTGACACGACTACCATAGACTGGGGACTGGTCAGACAGACAGACAGAGAGGCAGACGGACGGACGGACGGTCAGCCGTTGAAATATTTCCCTTAGGTCCCATCGTGCAATTGTCGCCTATACTTTTGTCTATCTCTCTGAAATGCCTTCAATGTGCGTGCCAGATAGACAGACCGGAGTCTGAGTCTCCTTCTCCACCTCCCCCTCATTTCCCACAACACGTGCAAAGTCATCAGTAGCAGCGTACAGTGCCTGCTGATAATGCACACACTCGGTTCATAGGTGGCTAATAAATTTGAATATTAATTGTCAGTGTCTGCGCCTGGACCTGGAACTGGGCCTGTTCCTGTGCCTGTTCCTGTGCCTGTTCCTGTGCCTGTGGTTGCACTCTCAGATTAAAATGCGCCAATGCAGGGTAAGTAAGTAATATGCCATAGCCAAGTCTGTGGTTGAGTTGCCTGCCCTCCACATTTGGGACAGGTTCACCTCCAAGTGTCGTAATTGCTTTGCCAGCAGTGTAATGCTTACGAGTATGATCATTGGCCTAGAATCTGCTTGCTGCAGCCTTTATTAAAGTATTTTAATTTTTAGTGGGAAAATTGATAAAACTACTAAGCTGTTATACAAAGCTATTTCATCAGGGTATCAAAAGTTTCTCAATAGGTGAAAAAAGTGAAAAGCTGTGATAAGTTCATTTGAACAACTTTAGACAAAGTGGGATAGATATACGATGAAAGGTTGAAGGTGTGAAAGCTTTATTTATTCAAAATTCTTGATTTATCGATAAAAGAACTGAAATCTTCAATAATTTTGTTTGCTTATCTGTTGATAGAAATTTTATTGAACAACTGTGCGAAACAACAATGTGTGAGAAAAAGAATTTGAAAGTCATTTGTGTCATAGATCTCGTAGTCGATCAACCTAGACTACTTAGACTACTTTTATCAGTTTGTAAGCAGAAGAAGAGAATGTTTTGAGCTATATGATTAAGCTGAAAAATTAAATATAATGCACAAGCCAAAAAATATATATGTATGTTATTTATATACTAAAAATAATTGCCATACATTTTGTCAACTAAGTATTTTTAAATATTCATTGAAACTTCGAAAGTTTGCCAATTCATTAATTTGCCCTTAAACATATCCCTATGGAGGCTGATTGCTCTTTGTTTTTTGGCCAAGATTAATGTCTGCTTTGGTTAATATTTTAAATTTCGATGTTACCCAGAGGAGCAAGAAAGCCTAGCAAAATAAAAGATGAAAGAAGAATAAAAATTGCATGAAACCAATAAAGCGCTCATAGGAAAGACCCAAAAACCGAATCGTAAAAAATGGGCGAAGAGTCGAGTCTGCTCTGGCCGCACCAGGCAGCTGCCACGATTAATTTAACGCTCCACTGTGTCAAGCTGTTGTTGGCTACACTGTTGTCGGGTACACTGCCCGAAATAAGTCGGCTCAAAATTTGCATTTAAGTCCTTTGCATTGGCGGCTCTTGGTTTTTGGGCGCAGTGCACTCGTAGCCCGACCAATGGAACATTTTCCGTTTCCGTTGCGTTGCAAAAATGTTGCTACAGATAAAGGGCCACCGCAAGGGGCAAGAACTCGTTGCTTCTGCACGTGTGAAAAGGGAACAGACCAGAGGGCAGGCCTAGGTATTCGAATTGCTGGTCTCCTACCAAAAATAAAAATACGATTTAATAGCTAAATTAAGCCATACTGTGTGTGTGTGTTGGTGTAGCTGTGTGAGTATGAACATTTCTGCTGCGTTAGGCAACTTTGCGAGTCCCACGACGAGCTCGTCCATTGAATATGTGTTCCTGCTGGGCGCCACCTTTCAGCCAAACGCGCTTGGCTGATTGCATTGTATCTCAGTGTGTGTGTGTGTGTGTGTAAATGTAAGTGTGAGACAGCAATCTGCACACACAGCAGAATTGTAAGCTGCGCGGCCATTGTCGACTGACCCAACGCTTTTGACTTTTAATTGCATTAAATAAAAGTCATATAATAATTGCATAATTGAATGCAGTCAATCCGCTGCGGGTAAAAATTTGCTGCGTGGCTGCACATTATTGTTGCAAATAATAACATTAATGAGGCAACAATTATTGACCATCAATTGAAGGGCAGCCAATTCAGACCCCAGAGTTTTTTGCTAAAAATAAATTAAACTAATTCACGATTAGGAGAACCTTATTCCCTATTAAGCAGGGATTAAAACCGTAGCCATCACCGAACTGAAACCGAAGCGAATAAAAAACTTTTTTGAAAGAACGAATTTATTCAAGGTACCGATTTATGCACAATTGTTAATTTCAGTTCGGTCAGCATGAAATTTAATTATGATGTTGAGATGTTAAAATCGTGTGGATCGGTGATTTCGGATTTCTCTCGTGCTTAAAGCTGTTCGTTTGGCATAAAGATACTCGTACTTACTCTCATGTATTCATTGCAAATTTGTGCAAGCATTGTCGTGTCGTTTTAAGGGGCAGTAAATTGCATATTGCTAGTCTCCGCTATCGCAGCTCCCAAACAAGCGCGTCATTTTTTCCCATCTAAGCCCAAACGAAAAACAATCTGCAGAACACTTGTAAAACTTGACAGGCGTGCAGCGGACAAGTTTTACGGGCAACTCGACTCGTTGGTGCGTCACAAATTTACAACGGAACAGCTGCCGCTCCACCGCAGACCCCTCATTGGGGCCAGCCTCTGTTCTAGCATCCAGCGTTTCACAAACATTTACAATTTATTGCACATTTGCCTACAAAATATCGCCCATTTAATGGAGTATGTGGATGGGCCCACCGTGGAGCTCGTGGCCCGGAGGCGTACAGTGGGGTAGGGAAGGGTGGTGTTGTGGGTGTGACATTACAGCATGTTCCATTGCACATTTGATGAATTTATTGCAGTTTAGAATTTTTTTGGCCAATGTGCAGCAGTTGCAATTTACCCAAAGAACCGAGCTCCGTAGATCGGAAAAATTTCAAACTACGATACGACGCTGAAAAAAGGAAAAAAAGTATGAAAATTGTGGGATGACTGTACTTTTTGTGCTCGTTTTGTGTAGATGAAACTGTCAAAATGAACGTTTAGAAACTTATTTATAGTTTGGCGTATACAATTTTCGAAGTGTGTGCCAAAAACTTGGCGCTTGCAACTTGATAAGCGTGAAGCCATGAAATGAAGTTGCAGCGATATCGGCAGTACAAAAAAAAAGGGCAGGAGTATGTGTGACTGTCAGTGAAACTTTGACGATGACGGTGAGATTAATTGATAGTCGAAAGCTCAGTTTTAGGCAGCCATTTGGATCAACTCGTTGCAGGAAGATAGTAGGTAACGCTTAGTGATTAAATTACCTAGCACAAATTAAGCAATTTCAAGGTGTCATGCTCTGGACCACCTGCACGCTCCAGCACGCCGTTGTCTGGTTAATTACCCACTGATTACAGCCAGTCCAAGAGCAGCTGCCTGCTTGCCACTTGCTTTATAGCCAACTAAGTGGTATTTACGTTTTAATTTAACGCTTCTTTTTGGGCTCCGCGATGGGCAATGGGCGATGGGCAATGGGCAATGGGCGATGGGAGCTGGGAAGCATGGCCAATGCGCTTTCGGTTTCAAGAACATTGCAATACAAAGGCGAAAAGCAAAAGCCAAAAAAGCAAACCGGATGCCAAGGCTAAAAAGCTTTAAGCAAAAGGCAAAGACGTTCCCCGGCCGCAGTCTACGGTTTAAGGGGCTGGACATTACCGTCTGTAATTGCTGCGGCTGCGGCAAGTCCCTTAATGCCAGGACCCGGATAGGACTGTCGGCAACTGGCAACTGGCGACTGGCAACTGTTGCCTTTGCCGTTGTCCTTGTTGAATCCTTCGTCGTTGTCGTTGTCATTGTCGTTGTCGCTAGCGCCCATTCAAGTGGTTTTTGATGACAAAATGAAAGGTAATTTTAGCGAAATTCTCGCTGTGATTTCGCCACTGCAGGGTGTCCTGGACAAATGACAAGTTATGCCAGAAGCAGACCGAGTAGTGTGGGCCATCAAATAGGTTTTGTGTGGATCGTTAATGCAAAAAAATAAAAGAAATTGGCTTGCTGACAATTGCTTTCTAAAGGGACGTTAAAAATGTGCAAAATTATAATGAATGCTTTTTCGGTTACCGGAAATTGTGGTTGCATGAAAGATAAGTGCTTGGTAGGAATAAAATTGCTCAAGTCTAATAGATACAAAACTGAAAGCATCATGTGTTTATTTTCAGAAAAAGCTTAAACATCAATGTCCATTTGTTGAATGAATTTGCCAACTTTAATCCAACACCTTTAAAAAGAAATAAAACGCACTCACTGTGCAAGTTGTACTGCTAACTGAGCATATAAACGACTACGCGAAATTGTATCTGTATCTGTAGTTGAAGCTGTATCTGTCTGTGTGTCTGTGTGTGGCGGTAAATCTTTATAAGCGCGAATAATTGGTTTCCTCATTTAATGCGAATGGTTGGCCAGAAGAGAGTTGGCTGGGAAGCACTGCAATCGTTGCGCCGCCATCATAGAATATGCTTCACAATAAACATCAACATTTTTTTTGCGATGCCCCCCAGCTGGTCCTGTTGACTGTCAGAGCAAACAGCAGGAGTCATAATATTGCAACAGCATCGGGATCGCAGTCAAAGTTAGAACTAGAGCTGGAGATGGAGTCAGTGTCCGTGTCCGTGTCGCTGTCAGCTTTGACTTGGGGGAGCGAAAAGAAATTGCTGGAAAAAATTAATTGCATTTTCATTATGTTGACTGGCGTGGAGTCGGAGGGGAAGCTGCAGGCAGTAGCAGACAGACAAATGACATGGATATAGGCGTCATTTTGTGCAATACGAGGGGTTGGTTCGACGAAACGACTAAACTGTCGTAAGGATAGATTAATTTTATCACAATAACTATAAGAGATGAGTTTGGGTTAGAAGGTGTGCACAATTATAATAGTTAATAATATTTTAGTCCTTCCCAAAGTCATGTGCTTACATAACCAGCTAACTTTTAAGGCAGATACTAAGAATACCATATCAAATAATCTTTAAAATGAAATACTTTAAAACACGCGCAGCAAAAGTGGATCCCCTTATCGAAGTCTTATAAATTGATCAATAAAAAATTGAAATGCCGGTAGAGCGTTTCTTATCTTCACGACTGCGGCGGGAAGTTGATTTCACAAGCAGGTTTATATAAACTTGTTTATGTGTTGTCTAACCCAAATCGTGGGATCGATAAGATCAGTAATATCACATTGTATTCCTTCTAGGTTATGTTAGTGGTAATGGGATTGGCCGAGTCAGGAAAGAGTATCTTGTATCTGGAGTAATGAAATTGAAATCGGACAAACAGCCAACCCTTCTTTGCATTCCAGTCAGGCCCATCTAAATTTTTATCGTATAAAAAGTGAACGAGTCACAAACCATTTGACTGATATCAAGCGAACAGATAACTATATTTCTGTATATTTACATAAGATATTCGCACCTAGTGGTGTATAGGCCAAAGCTATTGTCAATGCCAGTTTTTGTTGACTTACTTTTGTTTAATCTGGGTTTGTTTCTGGTTAGTTTTTCAAATCGAAGCAGGCTGGTGTTTGTCGAAAGTAGAATAGAAGAATCTCACACTTAGTCGAATTGAACATGTGATAAGCCTGCTATTCTACTTGCCAATCCACACCACGGAACAGATTTGGAATACCCCAAAGTAGACACATCTGGGGAATTACTTTATAGATATACTAGGCTTACACTTGCCCCACAGTTCACAACACTTTAATCCGACACTCAGTTGAACCAATCGCAGATTTGAATCAATTTTTAGATTTGATTCTATGGCATCTGGTAACGGGACACGGAACGAAATACAGAACTGAATACTTCGGAGTTCAATAACGAAATAATGACATATTTTCATAGATATCGCTTTTTATATGATATGCCTTATCTGTCGACGGTTTGTTATTTACTTTACCTTTTTACTCGGGCAATATCTTGCCAGCACTGCGCGAGTGTGTGTGAGGAGTAGATAACTGGATTTGGATTGGGCACTCTTATCGATAGTGGCAAACGCTGACTGTGACAAGTCACATACTTATATAGATATGACGGCCTCATGACGAATGTGCCATGGATAAAAAGCGCCAAGTGAAAACGGTTCGATATAGATATAGATATAGATATGACGAATCAAGCCAACAGGTTAAACTTTTGGTTGTATTTTCCCAATACTACATTCAACTTGACAGTTCAAAGGATTGTATTATGAGCACGGGTAATTTCTCAACTTACTACAACTGGTAGCTCTTTACAACGACTTGTCTTATCAGCATATACTGAGTGTCCAGTTTAACATACAGGCATACAACATCGGACACTACCTGCGATTCTGACAGACTTGAGTGTGTGTTTCTCGCCGTCACTGAGCAAACAACGGACGAGTAGCAAACAGAAATTGTGTAAAAGGTCGTCAAACGTGTCGACTCGTTGCTGTTGATAAGAAACCCCAAAACCAAACTACATTTAAATTCATATATGTATACGCAAGCACATGCTCGCACTCGTATGTACTTCACCTATATACATATGTCCATATATACTGTTTTTTTTTTTGGGAAATAATATCAATACTTGCTTCTACTGCGGCAGTTACCAGTAAACTCTGACAGATAAGATACAGGCATTGCCTTTGATAAATACCAATCGGGTGAAGAACTCAAGAAGGTAGCAACAAAAAATGAAAAATTCAGTTCATGGGATAATCAAATATTGTAAATTCAAAGCATAGATTATAAAAAGAGTTTCTATCAAATAATGAAAAGTTCTTTCGGATAGAAATTATTATCTTTCAGATCAATCAAAGCGATAGCCTATTTCAACAAATAGCACAAGTACGAGCACTAAAAACTCAAGTCGAAGGTGCTGCTCCAGGTGGTTCTCAATAACTAGTATAGCACACTTACTAACATTTACAATACAAATATATATACCTGCATATCAACATATACGTGCATAAATGTATCAATCAGGTACATCAACTTTCGTTTGACGACATTAAAAACATTTATAAAAAAAAAATAAATAAAAGAAAAAGATCAATAAAAAACTCAAAAAACCCAAACCGAAAAATCGAAATCGATTTTTAGATCTCAAAAAAATACGCACATTAAACGATCATTAGAATCATTACTTTTATCATTTTCAAACTGGAAAATTAGACTAATTTGTTAGAGCGTGAAGAGTATTTCCGAGTTGACCACGCTTCCTTATAAGCATTAAGCTACTACTATATTTAGTTGCTGTAGTTACTAGTAGTAAAATGTGTATATTGATCAAGAAGAGTCGATCATTCACTCTGCTTATTAGTCCGCCTGCTTTCCGTCTCAATGCATGCAAACTAAGTCTCTAAGAAACATGGGAGCGATTCGGATTTTTGCTACCGATTCAATTAGATCAGTTTTATATCTTGTAGCGCAACGATCGCTCGATAAACAGCCTTCAGGGCTTAAACATTTTTAGTTTTTGCGATATTTCCACCAACCTTACAGATTGTGAATTTATTACAATTGGCAGCATACATAAGATAATGGGGAGAGTCTGACTGCTATATATAGCTGAAATAGGAAAAGCCTATTGATTTTAAAACGTATCTGGAAAGTACTCGTGTAAAATTTGCTTGGCTTGCGGATAGTTTATTGTAAAAGTGTAACCTGCAGATTACTTTCGTTTTGCGTAAGCCGAAACATTAATGTTTGACAACATTTTTGAATAATAATATCATCGTATTAAGTTGCTATAATGAAATAATTAAATAAAATGTTATGATCCAATGAAATAGAGTACGTATGTAGTTCTGGTAAACTGGAATGCTTTCTTCAACTGAATCATAAACTAATTTCGGAGTATTTACTCCGCTGCTGCTAAATATTTTTCGTAGGTATACAGAGTTGCGAACAGGGCATTAAAAATATTATTCACACTAACATATGTGCTCAGAATGATTTTAGAAATGAGTCCAACCATAACTCACACCTATTGCAACACGGCCCTTAGAAACACTAACCCAAATCTCTTGTCTAATCAATTTTATGCTTGGCTATTTCCGTTAGCACCACCAACTAAGTAAACTAACATTTTTGATTGCATAAGCCAACTCTACCGGCTCTACCTCATGGTTATTATTCTTCGTATTCAATAATTGGGTACACGAAAAGAATGTGGCATATCTAATCTTATACCAAGGCGAAAATATATATTGATATGTAGTTTTTTTTAAGGTTTCATATTATTTTCAACTTTATAGTCATCGTGTATTAACTTGTCTATGAATTATTGTCGAAATTTGCGTTTGTCCTTTTAAGCACGCTGGTTTTTATAATATGGGTAAACCATAATTGATTTATGGCGACAAAGAGATTAATATAATATTGTAGACACTTTTAATTATATATTTCATATTTGTAGTATATGAGCAACTTACTAAAAATTACACGTGTCTATCATATCAACGAGCCCCTCTGTTTGTTTAAAATAGAAATTACTTTAGGTATATTTCACTGGAAATACTAGATCGTTCAAAAAGTCCCCGGACTGACACATAGGCCACTCCACTAAAATTTTGAAATAAATTTTTTTAGACTGACTAGTTCATTTCTAGGCTCCAGTGAAAATTTGAGCGCAATCGGAAGATTCGCTATCGAGTTAGAAATATTATTGTTGTGCAACTTTTTGAGTTTTTTGAAAAATGGAAAAAGCTGAATTTTGTGTTTTGATTAAACACTGTTTTTTGATGGGAAAAAATACCGTAGAAGCAAAGACATGGCTTGATTAGCATTACGGGGTCTCTGCTCCAGGTAAATCAACTATTTGCGATTGATATTCCAACTTTAAACGCGGTCGTACGAGCACCGAAGACTCGAAGCGTTCGGGAAGGCCAAAAGAGGTGATTATCCCAGAGATCATCAGACAAGTCCGTCAAATCGTATTGACTGATCGAAGAGTCAAAGTGCGTGAGATTGCTGAGACTGTGGGCATATCGACTGGGTCATCGGTTTCGATTTTGCATGACCATTTGCATATGAAAAAGCTCAATGTAAAATGGGTGCCGCATTTCCTAGATATTGATCAAAGGGAAAAACGAGTGGCCGATTCCAAGTCCTTTTTGGACATGTTTAACCGAAATACAAGCGAAATTTTTCGTCTATATATCACCATGGATGAGACTTGGATCCATCACTACATTCCGGAGTCCAATCGGTCATCAGCTGAGTGGCGAGAGGCCGGTGAAAGCCGTTCGAAGCGTGTGAAGGCAAGTCGATGGGCTGGTAAGGTTTTTGCCAGTGTATCTTGGGATGGACATGGAATAATACACATCGACTATCTTAAAAAGGGTGAAAAATGCAACAAAGGATATAACTCTGCATTGCTTGATCATGTGAATGACGAAATTAAGAAGAAACGCCCGCATTTGGCAAAGAAAAAAATCCTTTTTCGTCAAGACAATGCACCATCTCACAAAGCCGCTTTTACGATGGAAAAAATCAAAGAATTAAGTTGGGAATTGCTTCCTCATCCTCCATATTCCCCAGATCTTGCCCTTAGTGACTACTATCTGTTTTCAAACTTGAAAATATGGCTCCAGGGATAAAAATTTTACTCCAATGAAGAAGTTGAATGGGAAACTGAAGCCTATTTTGAGGGACTTTCTTCAGACCACTACAAAAAAGGCATCGAAATGTTGAAAGACCGTTGGACAAGGTGCATTAAGCTAGACGGAGACTATATTGAATAAATAAATTGATTAAAAAAAAAAAAATGTTTTTTTCACTGTCAGTCCGGGGACTTTTTGAACGATCTAGTAAGTATGTAATAAACTTAAAATAATCTTTATATGACTGGTCGGCATTACAGTCGTGTTTAGTTTTTCATAACATTCCAAAAATGGCGCCAAGTTAAGTGATTCAGCCGACTATTGATAATTTATCAAGTGGTACGACAAGTATTTTATTTGTTTTTTATGTCTTTATAGTCCATTCATTTCAGGTATAACCTACCTGCATTACGCTTTACTCAATTTGAGATGACATTAGATAGTTTCATAAAAACATTGAACGCAGCTTTATCAGATCGACAAAAAGACTGAGATTTCATTTTTAAATCTGATATAAAGTCAACAACTTATACAGGATTACGAATCTGGGTATAGGGGATTCCCTTGTCGATCATTCTTGAGAGCACTGACAAAATGAACAAACCTTTGCAGTTTAGTGGACCATCACATTAAATTCGAATGGTCAATACATAATGCTTTTCATTAACAATTCTCAGAACTTAATTGAATTCCACAACTGACAGGCCATCGATTTGCTTGTCCGATCCAAGCACATTTTGGGAATATTCGCACGTAAAACTGATTAAAACTACGTGTTGTGATTGCATAATCATCGTAAATGCACAAATGCCTCTGCAAGCATTGGGGGTGCTCTGATTGGGTCTTGGACAATGCAGCAACTTTTATAATGGGCTAAAATTTTGAGGGTTTAGTAGGAGGCATGGGGAAGATGGAGCCAAGCCAACAATTCATGAAAAACTTGGCCTGTCAGAATTGGGTGCGAACTGGTGAAGGTGAGGGACTGCTTGGAAATTCATTGATAAAGAAATAATAATTTCCGCCCTTGTCGCCCACCAGTGCACACGGGTAAAGATGAATTTCAATTTCCGGACTCATTCAGTGCAAAGAAATGGAAAAATATTTAATAACAGCGCTTTAAACTCTAATAGTCGGTCGGTCGCTGGGCCAAGAGGTCGAGGACCGGTAAAAGTCAAACCATCAAACAGTCAAACAGTCAAAAAGAGGGGCGTCATATCCACATAAGCCAGGGCAGATTTCACCTGCGGCAGCTTGCAATGAAAAATCGTTTAATGACACCATTCACACACTCGGGGGCCATTTTCAGTCGTTTCGAGTGTCTGCCTGTTGCAGAATGAATGTGGATGTGGATGTGAATGTCGCTGCTGTAGCTGCAGGAAACAATTGCAACACTTTCCAGCCGCCATCGGAATGGAAGCTACCTGCAGATGGTCTTTGTCCCTTGTCCTTTGTGCGAAGCAGTCATACATATACTAGATCGTTCAAAAAGTCCCCGGACTGACACATAGGCCACTCCACTAAAATTTTGAAATATATTTTTTTTTACTGACTAGTTCATTTCTAGGCTCCAGTGAAAATTTGAGCGCAATCGTAAGCTTCGCTATCGAGCTAGAAATATTATTGTTGTGCAACTTTTTGAGTTTTTTGAAAAATGGAAAAAGCTGAATTTCGTGTTTTGATTAAACACTGTTTTTTGATGGGAAAAAATACCGTAGAAGCAAAGACTTGGCTTGATAAGCATTACGGGGTCTCTGCTCCAGGTAAATCAACCATTTGCGATTGGTATTCCAACTTTAAACGCGGTCGTACAAGCACCGAAGACTCGAAGCGTTCGGGAAGACCAAAAGAGGTGATTATCCCAGAGATCATCAGACAAGTCCGTCAAATCGTATTGACTGATCGAAGAGTCAAAGTGCGTGAGATTGCTGAGACTGTGGGCATATCGACTGGGTCAGCGGTTTCGATTTTGCATGACCATTTGCATATGAAAAAGCTCAATGTAAAATGGGTGCCGCATTTCCTAGATATTGAACAAAGGGAAAAACGAGTGGCCGATTCCAAGTCCTGTTTGGACATGTTTAACCGAAATCCAAGCGAATTTTTGCGTCGATATATCACCATGGATGAGACTTGGATCCATCACTACATTCCGGAGTCCAATCGGTCATCAGCTGAGTGGCGGGAGGCCGGTGAAAGCCGTTCGAAGCGTGTGAAGGCAAGTCGATGGGCTGGTAAGGTTTTTGCCAGTGTATTTTGGGATGGACATGGTATAATACACATCGACTATCTTAAAAAGGGTGAAAAATGCAACAAAGAATATTATACAGCATTGCTTGATCGTGTGAATGACGAAATTAAGAAGAAACGCCCGCATTTGGCAAAGAAAAAAATCCTTTTTCATCAAGACAATGCACCATCTCACAAAGCCGCTTTAACGATGGAAAAAATCAAAGAGTTAAGTTGGGAATTGCTTCCTCATCCTCCATATTCCCCAGATCTGGCCCCCAGTGACTACTATCTGTTTTCAAACTTGAAAATATGGCTCCAGGGAAAAAAATTTTACTCCAATGAAGAAGTTGAATGGGAAACTGAAGCCTATTTTGAGGGACTTTCTTCAGACCACTACAAAAAAGGCATCGAAATGTTGAAAGACCGTTGGACAAGGTGCATTAAGCTAGACGGAGACTATATTGAATAAATATATTGATTAAAAAAAAAAAAAAGTCTTTTTCACTGTCAGTCCGGGGACTTTTTGAACGATCTAGTATACCCAACATCATTTGTCAGGCTCTATGGCAATTAGATTTGCCTTATGACTGTTTCTATTTCAATTTTTTATCACCACATGAGTTGGAGTCGAGCAAAAGGGTGAATAAACTGCACGTAGGCAACCTATAGGTCAACGAATTAGGGGTTCCTTATCTACATATGCATATATAAGTGAGTATTTAAATATCTTCCAGTAAGCGTAAATCTAACAAGAGTTAGAAATAACCAGCTAAGTACTCAATGTTCTTATCTATAGAATTTCTCCCATCAATCACAGAACATTCATAATTGATCTTTACGATAAAGACTTTATCAGATGACAGGTGCAGCTTTCCTCAATCAACTTAAGCCAATTTCTCAGGGATCTATTCTAGAAACTAAAGGAAATCGGATTCAGAAACAGCCCCTTAAGAGACTTCTAGAACTCTTTTATTCACCATTACTATACTGAAAGCCTTTGCTCACTAGCTGGGACTGTACACAATTCTTTCTTTCGAGTTGACGGCCCACATTTATATTAAAATTTAGAGCCATTTATAGCCCTGATAAGATATAACGAACTTCGAGTAAGTATATACGTGTACAATGTTGTCGCCGGACATATTCGTGTTTACCTGTGCCACTTTTAAACAAGTGATTTCGATTTATGATTAGAAATTTGAACATAGGTAAACAGCTTATGCAGTATAGTAAAGATAAGAACCACCTCGCACTCGTAAAATCAATGGATTTCTGTCAAGAGCCCGTGAGCTGGGGTAAATTCAAGTTTGTTGCAGCCAAGAAATGTCTGTGTAAGTTCCAGTAAGTTGCCCAAATGCAATGGCTAATTATCGATGCATCTCATGTCATTCTAACACATTGAGCAAAACGCAAATGCCACAATTTTAATCAATACTCAAAGCCACAGCAAAGTCAACCACTGTCACTGCAGCTAATAGACCATGCCCCCTCCTCTCTAAAACGCCCCCCAGGAGCAACTGGCCACAGTCAGGAACACTTTCGCATGCCGCAGCACGTAGAGCTCGTTAGATATTTTCTTAAGCTAATATTTTCACAGCCCACGGTGGAAACGGACACGAACACGAACACAGACTCTGACTCTGACTCTGACTCTGAGTTGTGATGCCAGGAGGAGATTATTCAAATGATTGGAAATTATCATGTCTTTGCATCCATTTTTGGCTGCCAGTCGCTGACCATTGCCTATTGCCTATTGCCCATTGCCATTTTGCAGTGCAGGTCCAGTGTGCAAACAACAAATTGCATTTGTCATCTGCTGCATAAATAACGAGATAATACCGTAACATAATAACTGTCAGTGGGGGGACTAAGGCGCGCCGGGAGAGCTCCTCCATAGGTAATCCACCTTTCAGCTGGACGGGGCTGCACGTGTCTCCCCTTTCAGTTTTCCGTATGTGTGTACGTGCGTGTGTGTGTGTGTATGGCATGTGGCAAATGCGAATTTGTATCGTCGATTTGCATATTTAATCAAAATTAACATGACCGATAAAATCAATTACACACACAAGCACACTCAAAGAGAGAGAGACTCTGAGAGACTGAGAGGTGCAGAAGTATCTGCAAGATTCAAACTCACTCACACACACACACTCTCGCACCTAGGCGAATAACAATTGCATTAGAAAATGTCGCCATTCTCATTGTCATCCTGCCTCGTCGTCGTCGTCGTCATCGTGTACAATTTTCGGTTCGTTTGCTCCTGAAATCCTTTTTGCAGAATCTACGACCATGTCGTTCTCAAACTGTGTAAACTGCAGTGCCATCCACATGTACATCCTTCTGTGTATGTGTGTGTGTGTGTGAGTGCATTACTGCATTGTTACAGACACTAATACGCCCAACGGATTATCCTGTCCAACGTGCTTAAATTGTTTCTTCCTGTCACACTGATTTTCTCTACTCGATTTATTTCATTTCGACTTTTCCATTGTTGTTTCTGCTCGTTGCTCTTTGATATCGAAATGCATTTATACTCGAATGCCATGAACAACAACAGCACTGCAAGCTTTAAAATCCAAATAAATATCAGATTGCACCACTCTGATATACATATGTAAGTGCAAATATATTTAATTGCATTTACATTTACATAATATTGCACTACGTATATGTGCAGAGACAATTGCATTCATATTTACTTTGCACACTCGATACTGGATAGTCCTAGGACGGATGTAAACAAAACCAAAAAGATTTAAAGAAGCTGTCGAAAATGCATTTTATGATTCTATTTCTATGAAAATATATTGGGAGCCTTAAGAATTACCTTAGCAACTAAGAAAGGATCAAAGAAGGATCCAAGCGTTTATTTATTGGTAAAGTACAAAAAATTTAAGTTTGTTCATTACTTTTAATCCAATGAATACACACAAAGATCCTCTTTTAGAGATTATACAAATCTATTGCATATTTTTAGGGTCTTTTAAAAAAATAATGCCCATTTTTTCAATGTCTAAATAAGGTGTTTGATAACTATTTAAAATATACTTTGACGTAAAATGTATAGAAATTCCTGTAAATTATATAAAAGAAAACACGGCCCTAACAAATGTAATTGTTATAGGCATGGAATTAAAGCAAATTATGAAACACTGCTCCTAATAAATTTAAGAAATGTAAGCCGAATGTTACTAAAAGTATCTCCATTTGACTACTTGAACCTTAATGTCAAAACATCCTTGGCTGACATATTCAAAATTAATAGCAGCAGACCAATATCAACTGGTCTGATCAATGCGGCATAAACAAGTCTCAATATGCAAATAATAAAAAAAATCCATAGGGCACCCTAAAAACACTTCCTACCCATTGAACTCCTTAGCCCGTTGAAATTCCTTAAATTTAATTACGTTTTCATTGCCTTTATCTAGACCAGTTCCTTTTGTAAAGGAATACAGATATTCCCATTGAATTGAAGCTAAAGGTAAAGTTGATTTTTCCATTTAATATTTTCTCGCAGACAAATTAACACCAGTTGCAAAGAGCTTTAGAGGACCGACAAACTGCTTAACTGCGATGGCATCGGATGGGATAGACGAAGGGATTGTGGGGGAAGGGCGGGGTGAATGGAGTCCATAAATTCGCATTGATTGCGTTCAATTAAAATTCAGTTATGCTCCGGCGGCGTTTGGCAGTAACAGGAATATTTTAATTAATTTTCACGCGCTCAGCACAAAATTTTCGTCAGCTCTCAAAGTAAATTTTGTTCAGGTCTCGTCATCATTGTTGTTGTTGCTGTTCGATATTTCCATTTGACATATCTGCCCATTTAAACTGCATAAACGGCAAAAATACTGTCACACATTTCATTTTCATTCATTATTTTTTGAGCCACAAAAACTTTAATTATTATATTTTCGACGCAATCAGCAAATTCGCCAGCTGTAAATACTACATTATTATTTGTAATGCACATTCAATAGACGATAAAGGAATGGAATGCTCGAGTGCAGTAGCTTAGCCCTAAACCCTTCCTTAGATTTATTGTAATCTACATTTAACTTTTATATTGTTGTCCAAGTCGATTTAAACTGAATGAAATTTATTGCGCAAAGCGTTGGCTGAAATGCATCCACAGTATATGTGTATGTAAATGTTTTCTTTAGTTTGTCTCGATGGATAAACTCTCGAAAAATAAGAATGATACGATGGGTAATGTACTTTGTATTTACTGAATTGAAATCAATTTAAACTTTCACCCAAATAAAAAGAATATATTGTGGGTCCTCAAAAGCGCAACGTGTCACCTTAAAGCCCGAAAATAAAGCAGTTCGAAGCCATCAATTTAGAAGTAGTCTATGTCTACGCCGTACATCTAGCTCTACCCAGACATCAACGTCATCATCATGAGTGTATATAGATACTTTGTCTAGCATTTCAATTGGCAAACATACTTCAGCATAGAAGCTACAAGCAGGGGTTTAAACTAAAAAAGCCGCACACGCTGCGATAAATAAACAACAAGCAAACGGATTCCCATCCCCCCGATTCCTGAACCTTGTCTACACTCCGGTCTACGCACTGGCAATGTCGAAAGCCTTTCATCTACTTCAGTGCTCAAGTAGCAACAGCAAAATACACAAACAACCGCACCGACTACTGGCAGTAAGGGCAACGACAACAAGCAGCTAAGTGTGATTTTCGAAAATGGCAAAAGTATGTTTTCCAAATCTGACTTTTGCGTCAATTTCAAGGCCAACAACAAAAACAGCAACAACAACAATATCAACTCGGGATAGCAGCATAAACTTTGGCGCAATTTGCAGTCTACTTTTTGGCGCAAATTGTCGTCTTGAGGCGAATCGACGCAACGCTTGAATGTCAGTGTTGATTTTTCAAATTATTTGCCAAGGTTCCCAAATGATGATAGCCCATACCGAAACCGATTCCTAAACCTAAACCGTCAGACAACAGACAACAGACCAAGAGGCGTTGATGACTTTGCTCTGTTTGTCGCAAATATGCAATACAAAAGACGTTGTCTCTTTTTTGTAAGCAGCTGTCCTTTACTTACAGCTACGGCCATCCAAATAGATCAAAATTAATATTAATATATTAATAGCACAAGAAACAATTGATTTGTTGATTAACACTAATTTATTAAAAATGAATTTTGCGCATTTTGCCATTTTATTTGTCCTATTTGTATGAACATATATGTATGTACGTATGTATCTGCACTTACACATTTCTGCTGGCAGTTAAGTCTATTTGTTTATTCTAAACTTTGCTATTGAAATTTACAGTTTTAGTTGCTTTGACTCCACGGTTTCATATGGCACACAACTAATAGGTTTTCTTTGCTAAGATTAAGTTATACTTCTTGTTATTGTTGTTGTGGCTGCTGTTGATTTCCCTACTCTGTTGCCTTCAGAAATTTAGTTGGCTTTCTTGTTTAGCTTCTTCGTGAGTTTCGCCGTGAAACTTCAATAGTTTGGCTTATGAATCAGTTGAATCTTGAGATGCGGATAAATACTTAAATACGAGTCTTTAATTTAGAGATGACTGACTGAGTAAGTCTAAAAACTTTAAACATCGTTATAAATAGTAGCTAAATAACAAGTTTCCTATAATCGACAATTACTGTCAAATATAGAACGAAAGTGGATAACATATGATATCTACGTGTTCAATTATTTGAGTTATAAAAGCTTGACGGTGTTGTATACCTTACCAAGAGAATTGTTATTTAACTGAAGTTGATCTTTGGAAATTATTAGCATGAACACGCTGGAAACTCTACCGCTAATTAAAATAGCTCCAAAAGAATAAATACAATGCGACAGTGGAACAACTTTTTTATTCCGTAACTAATCTACATATGCGAAGTTGGCTTCCAACTGCAGTTGGAAGCGAACCACATAAAAAATGTTATGAAATTCATTTAAAGTTGAAGTCAAAAAGTCGCGGACAAAAAAGGACAAAGGAACACAAAAGTTTGGCTCTCGTAACGAAGCTGGTGGCCAAAGTTGTCCGTTGATGAACTGCGGCATGGCCACGGACGTGGTCACATGTGGTAGCAGATGCGTCGTCCTTACGGCTCGAAACCAGTCACTTTAAGCGGCTTAGAAGCCGCCCTTTACCCCTTTTAATATAGAGACTGTACTGTGAATACGCTTCGTATGCGTAATATTTATGCATATACTTTTGTTTTTGCTCAAAATCAAATTTACATATTTGGGCCACTGAAATTAATTATAATGCCACCAAACATACACAAAAATCGCATTTAAAGATAAAGACAGAGATAAAGGGAGAGTGTTGGAGTGAGTGAGACAGAGAATGCTATGAATACGAAATGCGGTGCAGAATTTGGCTTTGGCTTTGGCTTTGTCGGCTCAGAGGCGGCTGCTTTTTCTCTTTTCCATTGAATGTGTTGGTAATTTCATTTGACCAGCATCCTTTACTCCCAACACACACGTCTCTCTCACACACACACACACACACATTGCAAAACTCATTTCACGGGTCAAAGACTACAATCATCTGAGAGGGCAGCAAGCAAGCAGCAAACCGAGCAACACAGCAACAGAAATAGAAACAGAAACAGAAAAAACCTGGCCAAAAATTGATTATGGCGGCGGCTGTAACGCCAGAGGGTCGAAGCAAAAGTACGTGTAGATGTAGGCAAACCAGGGCAACTATCATCAAAATCCTATTAGTTGGCCCATACAATGCCACGCCCAACCAGAATCCAGCTTTGTCCTTGTCCAGTTGCCTGCATTTTGTCAGCGTTTATTTGCCAAATTAATTCCCAAAAAGGTAAGCCAAACTTGCGATTTGAAACAATCAGTGCTGGCAAGGTTAGACCGCCCTTCCCCTTCCCGCTACCCTACAACCCAATTCACCCTATCCCTTAGTCAAAGGGACAGAGCTTTTGCCCTTTTTTGTTCTTTTCTTGTGCTGCTGCAGCTGTTGTTTGCCCAGCGGGCAGTTGCCGCCACCTCAGCCAGCACACAATTTGTGACAATTCCTTTTTGCGGATTAATATTTGCTCTGTCCCTGTCCATTTCCATGTCCTTCCCAAATGTCCCTGACCGGTTGCGCTTTTATTTGCCTCGTTGCCTGCCTGTCGTCCTTTTGTTTGTTCTGTTTGCCTCCGCACTTTATTTAAATTAACATGCGCATATTTTTTAATAGTCTTCGTGTGTCGTGTGGCCAGCAATTCGTAGATCTGACTTGAGAATCTCTCGAAAAAGGTGTGTGGACAAAGGGTTTCCCTTGTGATCAGAAGTCCAAGATAATTATTTTTAATGCTGTGCTCATTGTTTTAGAACTTAATAATGTCTTGGGGCTCTCAACCCCTTGTGGGTCATCTTTTGTTTGCTTCGCTTGCCAAATTATTATTACGATAAGCCAAATTGGTTAAATTTCAATAAGCTTACCCAAAAATTTACGTAAAACTGTTGGGTCTCAAACTGTTTCAAAGTTGAGAACATTTTCTCTGGTTCAAATCTTATCATAGCATACCGTCATATACGTATTATAATATTTTCCTTCCTTAGAAAATTAAATTAATATAAGCTTAAAATCGTAATTGTAACTGCGGATCGCTTAATTATTGTTCCTATGCAATTTTGCTTAGAAATGTCACGATGAATTAGAATCCTACTTAGATTTTCTAACTTTGTTGAAATTGAATCTGAGCAATTAGGAATTTTACTGAGCTGATATCGAATAAAAATTCAATACGGTTATAAATAGTGATTTTTATTGCAAATAGAATAATTGAAAATACTCCAATATCATATTTATGATTAAATGATATCGTTGATTCCATTGAAAAATTCTCTTTGGAAAATTATTTAATTTAAGTAATTGCCCCCAAAATAAATGTGCACTTAACTTTGCAGTAATTGAAAAATGCGCTTAACAGGCAAAGCAATAAGAAATACTTTAGAAGGCCGGGTGTGGGCGGTAGCATAAATCCATTGAAAAGTACACAAGAAACAGCCATGCAGCCAACGATAAGAGATACCAAAAGTTTTCCTTAACAGAGTACACAGACTGGACACCAGAAGACCCCAACCTTCTGACGCTAGAAGGACTTATTGTGGAAAAAAAATACACACTTGTCTTTGTAGTCGTGTACACGTAAGGAGCGTTCGAAAAATGACTTTTCTTAGTGGTGGAAATAGAACTGCCGCTGATTTGGCATCGTCTAGGGGGCATGACATCTATCCTGATATATGGCTGGGCATGCACGAAACTCGTTTTTGTTGCATGTTGCACTAGGTCTGACTAAGTTGTCGTCGTTTGTTTTGGTGTTCCCTTTGCTCTTCTGGTCAGTTTTCTTGGCGTAGGCACTAAGAAGCCACTTGAAGGACACTAATGCGCCCACTGGACAGCAGGCGAATTCATGACATGAGATGTTGCACTTCCTTTTTTTAGATCTAAATGTATCTTATTTATTATACAATTTTTTGTGAATTCCTTTCGTTTGACTGTGACTAATGTCTCAACGTAAACCTGTTGGTTATTAAATAAACTGGAATCTATTTTATTTCCGAATGAACTAATTTGATCTATTAAATTATACTAACTGAAAAGCACAATATAAAATTAATTGCATTTATTAAGTATATCGAAAGTAAATTATACATACTATATTTTCGAGAATGTGCTCATACATATTTTTTGTAATTTTTAAAACCTGTACTTATCCTAGTAAGAATGTAATTACTAAAATAAACTTATGTATTAATAAAATTACTGCAGATCTAATGACATTTTGCCTGAACTTCTCCCGTATTAATCGATTTATCAAGTTTAAGTTAAAGAATGTAATTTGTAATTACACTTTACAAATAAGCCTAACTTCTTTTAGATTTTTTTAAAATTTTAAGTAAATATATATTACATCAAGTTCAAGCCCAGTTGATGGCAAAGTCGAATCCCTGATCAAATTTTTTTGTGTGCTGGGATCGTTTTCAAAACCAATCGCAGAATCAATTGCTTGTTCCCGATGTCGCAATTCGAACGTTAGTCAAGTGTCAACACTTTGCGTACACTTGCGGATTTTATTGGCATCGTTTTATTTCCCCACCAAGAAAACGAAAACGAGAAAACTGACAAACAGCAAACGACAAGTAGCCGATGATGAAATGGTAGCGCCAACTGCATCTGTTCTCTCTTCCCAGCTCAGTGCTCAGTGCTCAGTCCACTGACCAGCTGTTCGACTGTGGCGCCTGCGCAATAAATACACCGCAGCAAGCGGCTCTGGCAGTAGCTGGAGTTGCGAAATCTTCAAGCTGCACTCAAATCAAGTTTTCCGCCAGCGGCTTCATTGAAACTGAAGACCAAAATATGAAAATTGTAAAATGTTTAGCGCGCGTTTCATTCAGTTATCATTCACAGCTTGTTTTAGCTAGACGTACTATCGGTTGGGAAAACTTAGCGAGAGATCAATCATAGAGATCATACATACATAGATTGGGGTTAAGATGTGGGTGCTTTTAGGGCGTGTTGCTCTTCTGGCATTGGCCATTCGCGTAGTTCGAGGCGACGACGCCTTTTTGACTGAGCCTCGTAAGTGTCAAGTGAATTGTGATGCAATCGCAACTAATTATCAAGTTGGTCTGGTTAAAGCTCAGGTGAAGACAATTGTGTAATTGAGCAACTGGTATGGATGTGGTCCGATCGCTAAATTTAATTAGGTGATTCTCTTAAACGATGCTTTTAATTATAATAATTATTTGAAAAATATTAACACAACACACACACACACACTGATTAAACGGCCAATAGAGTCCAAGCTTGGATGGCCGGCAGACAACTGTGACTAACCCACTTAATGCTTTTGCCAAATATTGCACCACTAAACCGGATTTGTTTCTCTGCATTTATGTGTGTCTTTTTATCTTGAAATTCAACTCAATTGAACTCAAATAAAACTGAACCTCAATTCTAATCGAACCGCAGCAGATTACATTAAACAATGTAAGATAGCCGATAAGAATTTCGTCAACTGCTCCACCCAGAGCATACAGCAGCTCTTCGACAAACTGAACGACGGTGAGTCGCACACTGTCCCAATGGAGGTCAGCTAATGGTAATCATGCATCCATACTTTCACACACACCCACACACCCACACACACACACTGTGTGTTACAGGCATACCGGGTCTCACCAGTATCAAAAGCTTCGATCCCTTTCACTTGAATCGCATCAGAATATCCCAGGGCAACAGCAATGCGATTAATCTAAAAGTCGAGCTGGCCAATGTGAAAATCATTGGATTCGGTCACACCAATGTTATGGAGAGTCTGTAAGTGCAACTGGCCCTCTGAGCGAATACCAATTAATTGCATTGCCTCTGTCCGACAGTGTTTTCAAAAAGGATTACAGCTGGAAGACAACATTCACGTTGCCGGTGATGAAGCTCCAAGGTGATTACAGTTTATTTGGGCGTATTCTGCTCATTCCATTAAATGGGCGTGGCCAGGTGTTTCTGGATGCAGGTAAGCCTTATCTTGCATCACAGCCAATTGTGATTAGAGAAAATGTAATCGGTTCTGCACGCATCCACAAAGACAACATGACTGTCATCATGCACACAAAGACGCGGTTGTACGAGAAGGGCGGCTTCACCTTTTACAATGTGACCAGCTGTCGCGTAGACTTCAAAATGGACGGCCTTAAGTCCCACTTCTCCAACTTGTTCAACGGCAACAAGCAGCTAGGTAAGTAACTCGACAGCCTGCTTCCTCTCGCCAATGCATTGTGTGCCCTTTGCAGAGGACAGCACCAACAAGTTCTTCAACGATAACTGGCGCATGCTGGCCGATGCTCTCTACACGGTGATCACACAGACCATCGAGGATATTCTGCTCGACGTTCTGAAAAAGATATTCCACTTCATTCCGGCAAACTACTTTGTCAGCGACATTCCCACACCGGAGCAACTTTATGGTAAAACAAAGGCCAAGCCGAAGCCAAAGTAATACTCTTTAAAAAAGTCAAAGTTTCCGATTACTTTATTGGTTTCGGCTGGATAAATAAACTGCATTTAATATATGTACTTTTCAGACTTTTTTCTATACTTATTATTGGTTAATATACATATATCAGATGGGTCACACAATTTCAGTACATAAAAGAATTCATCTAAACAGGAATTATTTAATTTGCCATGTCCGTCTGTTTGCTGAAGGCAGCACATTCATAAGCTGGAAACGGACAGATTAGAGCACTATAACATGTAGCTGCCATAAGGTTAAGTAGGAACATTTCTGTTTTTTCTGGAGCTGCTTCAACAAAATTTGCAGGACATCATACCTTCGGCGTGCCGAAAAAAATCTGTCCTTTAATTTTTTTCAACACGCTTGATATAAGACTCATTAATAGCCCTAATTTAAGATTCGTAGATGCCATTTATTTCATATGTGTATTTTGCGATTTATATATTGCAGGAAAACGATTTTGACTGCAGTTGAGGAAATCGAGTCGTAAATATAAAAAAAACCAACACTGGGGCAGAGGAAGAATGAGGGGTCCATGAATCGCTGGGGTTAACCGCGAATACGGCAAAGCTAAAGCTGTGTATTTAAATTAATTGCCGCAAACAGACTCAAACCCCAAATTAATTTATATTTTTTTTGGCGCATTGGCTTTTTGAAGTCTGCCAATAATTTGTAATTGCAACGGCTGCTGATGTTGTTTCTGCTGTTATTGTTGTTGCTTTCGTTGTTGCTGTTTTTAAATTGCCCTCACCGCAATTAAAACATTTGGCGCAGTGGCAACTATTACAAATGTCCAGCAATTAGTTTAAATTTAATGCGCAGTGTGTTTTTAAATTGTCCTTTCCCATATCGCACCTTTCACATACATATGTAGTAACTGCATATTGCGGTTACCGTTCGCCGTTTTTTAGAGTCTGAATACCAAAGCGACAAATTCTGTGCGTGATTGCAATAAATTCGGAGACTTACAACAAGCCAGGCTAACAAAATGCAGTCGCACACAAGGTAAACAACGAGATGCAAAATGGCAGACAGTGGAAATGGCGGTTGCACAAAAACCAAAGACAAACAGGAAAAATTCACAGCATCACATATAAATTTAAATACCCTTCTCTTGAGCACCAAAAGACAAGCTAGCTTAGATTAAAACTTATAAGTTAAAGAATTTTAAATCATCAATTTAAAAAAGTGACATATAACTGATGAGGCAGCAATGCATTTATTTTATTTTCATTTTTAAAATACTTGTCAGAGGTTCAAAAATTACGAAGTAGTTGTTAAACCCCAAGTGCTCTTCATGACGTATGTATGTGATGTATCTCGGGGACCCGTCAGCTAATGTATGGGTATCGGGTACCACATCTCTGCAGGAAGCTCAGAGTATTTCAATATTCGCAGCCAATGTTGTTCAATATTTGCCGAGCCGGCATCCCATCCCCCTCTCTTCTGACCAACGCACACTGGTTCCTGTTGTATGGGGAAGGCGGCCAAAAATACTTCTAGTAGAGGTAGAGGCTTAAAACTTAACTCAAAATTTTTATAAATTTATAGTAAGATTATGTATAAAAATCAGCCGGATCGGACCACCATATCATATAGCTGTCATATGAACTATCGGTCTGAAATCAAGTGTTTGTATGAAAAACTTTTTTGTTGTTTGACACATCTGAACCAAACTTACAGAATTTGCATATGGGATGGTCCCATACACCCTGACTAAATTTGGTTAAATTCTGACCTCTATATCTTATAGCTGCCATAGGAACGATCAGTCGAAAATCGAGTTTTTGTTGAAAAACATTTTTGTTGTTTGAGATATCTGAACCAAACTGACAGAATATGCATAAAGGAATGGCCTAATATATTCTGATCAAATTTGGTTGAAATCGGACCACTATATCATATCATTATGAATGATCAGTCGAAAATCAAGTCTTAGTATGAACAACATTTTTGTTGTTTGAGATATCTCAACCAAACTGACACAATATGCATATGGGATGGCCTAATGCATTCTGACCAAATTTGGTCAAAGTCAGACGACTATATCATATAGCTGCCATAGAAAATACATATGTTTTTTTAAAGTTGAGGTTAGGTTACATTTTTGTATATAGCAAGAGCCCTGGCGCCTATTGGCACTTGAAATCAACATCACATAATCTTCAAATGTTAATTCATAATATACAAAAAGATTTTTTGATTGCTGACTTTTGCTTCATAACGAAAGCTCTAACGAAACACAGAAAAGACAAACACAGAACGTCTAAAATAACGTACTTAAGACAATACCGATTTACACAAAACACAGCAGGAAGTATATATACTTTTTGTTGTATAAATATAGATAATACCTTTATTTATAAAATTAATCCCTTCCACCGCACAATAACTTTGTTTTAAATGCTTTTTTAATTTTTTTACTGACTGCTCTACTAGCAAGTTGCTCACCAAAATAATATCATGCTGTCTCTTTCGATGATATTCTTGAAGAGGACAGCTAGAACAAAACAAAAACAAGAATACAGTTTAATAGCTAGACCAATTCTAAAACAGTGTTGACACATTTAAAGTCAAAATTTTAACTTGGACTTTTTTATTTTTGGCCTATGGGAGGAACCACTGTGCAACGTGCTCTGATAGTTTTATGCAGCTCCATCCTAAAAGTATGCAATTCTCTTTTATAGACACGGATTAATAGTATGCAATTCTCTTTCAAGTTCCGCCAAAAAGTATGCTTTATCTTTAATTCGTAACGCAACCATGTGTTTTATTTAATTATTTTTATTTAACACTAACTAAATTCCTAAATACAAGGTTTTAAGTCGAGCCAATGAACGATTGTGCGTTTTACTTCAGTAATTTGTATTTGTTTATTTGGACGTTGATGTACTAAACGGGTAGCTTTAAGCTTTAAACCACTGTGTTTTTGTTATACGCTGTGACTATTGAAAATTGGCAAAAGAGGGTATAATGGATTCGTGAAATTTATGCAACAGGCAGAAGGAGGCGTGGCAAACCCTATAAAATATCTCAGGTTAGTTTAAATTTGGCTCATATGGCTGCCATAGAAACAATTAATCGAAAATTAATGTTTAGTATGACATTTTTTGCTGTTTTTGGAGATATCCCAAGCAAACTCATAGACTGGGAGGTAGGCGAGCGAAGCGACAGGGAACGGATTTTGTTGCGAAAGAATTTTTAAATTTTTAAGGCTTAGCTGTCAGCAATTTTTAACTTGAGGGTCGATCCAGAAGCAGAAATCGCAGCTTTCAATTATGCTGCTCGATGTCGAGTACAAAAAGTTCGTTTATAAATCGAGCATCCCACAAACACGACCAACCCTAATTAGATCAGCGGGAATTCAACGCATGCCCATAAATTAAATATTTAATTATTATGTCCACTCAGCGTAGTTGGCCAATTAATTATAAAATAATTTCAAATTAAATGATGTCATTGCAAATTTAACGCACATTTTTGTGGATTAAAAGTACATGCAAACAATTGCATGTTAAAAATGTGCCATAAAAGTACATGAACTTTAAAGCCCCAATAATAAAAATTTATGGCCAAATAATTGCAATCTCATTAGGATACCCCCAAATGGAGAAGAGAGCATGAACATGACACTGCACACACAGCTATCCCGGCAATTTGGTGGAGTCAGTGCCATTTGGGGAATGCGTAAATAAAAATATCCGCATTTTGTAAAATATTTAACAATAATTGAGCGTAAAATAATCGCACGAAATGTTCCAGCCATCGATAAAGTCCTTTCCTGGATAGCAACATCCTGCCCACTCTCTGCCCACTGTCCTCCAATTGCTCCCAGTTGCAATGCGCGTTAATTGCAGCGATTCTGTTGGCGCTTTTCCCATTGCATTGCGGCGCACACGGACACGGACACGGATTGCGGCGACAATTGTAATTAAATAGACACCACACATGGCTGATGCTCCGGTCCTGGATACATTACAATGAACGCCAGAAGGGGTGGGCAAGAGGGGGAGCTTCCATGAAGCTCAATGAGATACTTATGCAATCTTGTCGCTCGCTGCTTATGTACAGTGTACAAAATAAAAGCAAACATAACCAAAAATAACGTAAAATTCAATGTTTTTATTAATTTGTATAATATTTTATTATTCATTAAGTTATCATAAATGCTAAGTTATTAAACATTATTTTAAAATATCGAAAGTTTGTCATTTTCTGCTCTGCCGAGAAAAGCACTTAGAAGACAAATTTCTTATCAGCAGAGTGGCGCAGTGGAAGCGTGCTGGGCCCATAACCCAGAGGTCCGAGGATCGAAACCTTGCTCTGCTAGTTGATAGTTAGTCAGGATTACCTTTTTATCAATTTTATTCTTACGTGCAAGTCATCTATTATATATTTAGTACTATTATTTTCTCAGTAAAAACTTTTTTTTTATTACAAATCTTGCAATATCAAAATAAATTTCATTTTAAAAAATGCTAATGAAAAACTTTACAAATTGATCCTAAAAGAATGCAACACTTTTAATACATTTTAGTGAATGCAAAAACCACTAAGTCAAACAGTATAACACAAAACAATTTCATAAAACTTATTGTTATACATATGCATATCAGGCCGCTATTTAACATACAAAATAAATTTTTATAAAAACAAAAAAAAATTATATGTAAATACATACTAGATCGTTCAAAAAGTCCCCGGACTGACACATAGGCCACTCCACTAAAATTTTGAAATAAATTTTTTTAGACTGACTAGTTCATTTCTAGGCTCCAGTGAAAATTTGAGCGCAATCGGAAGATTCGCTATCGAGTTAGAAATATTATTGTTGTGCAACTTTTTGAGTTTTTTGAAAAATGGAAAAAGCTGAATTTTGTGTTTTGATTAAACACTGTTTTTTGATGGGAAAAAATACCGTAGAAGCAGCAAAGACATGGCTTGATTAGCATTACGGGGTCTCTGCTCCAGGTAAATCAACTATTTGCGATTGATATTCCAACTTTAAACGCGGTCGTACGAGCACCGAAGACTCGAAGCGTTCGGGAAGGCCAAAAGAGGTGATTATCCCAGAGATCATCAGACAAGTCCGTCAAATCGTATTGACTGATCGAAGAGTCAAAGTGCGTGAGATTGCTGAGACTGTGGGCATATCGACTGGGTCATCGGTTTCGATTTTGCATGACCATTTGCATATGAAAAAGCTCAATGTAAAATGGGTGCCGCATTTCCTAGATATTGATCAAAGGGAAAAACGAGTGGCCGATTCCAAGTCCTTTTTGGACATGTTTAACCGAAATACAAGCGAAATTTTTCGTCTATATATCACCATGGATGAGACTTGGATCCATCACTACATTCCGGAGTCCAATCGGTCATCAGCTGAGTGGCGAGAGGCCGGTGAAAGCCGTTCGAAGCGTGTGAAGGCAAGTCGATGGGCTGGTAAGGTTTTTGCCAGTGTATCTTGGGATGGACATGGAATAATACTGGAATAATACACATCGACTATCTTAAAAAGGGTGAAAAATGCAACAAAGGATATAACTCTGCATTGCTTGATCATGTGAATGACGAAATTAAGAAGAAACGCCCGCATTTGGCAAAGAAAAAAATCCTTTTTCGTCAAGACAATGCACCATCTCACAAAGCCGCTTTTACGATGGAAAAAATCAAAGAATTAAGTTGGGAATTGCTTCCTCATCCTCCATATTCCCCAGATCTTGCCCTTAGTGACTACTATCTGTTTTCAAACTTGAAAATATGGCTCCAGGGATAAAAATTTTACTCCAATGAAGAAGTTGAATGGGAAACTGAAGCCTATTTTGAGGGACTTTCTTCAGACCACTACAAAAAAGGCATCGAAATGTTGAAAGACCGTTGGACAAGGTGCATTAAGCTAGACGGAGACTATATTGAATAAATAAATTGATTAAAAAAAAAAAAATGTTTTTTTCACTGTCAGTCCGGGGACTTTTTGAACGATCTAGTAATTAACACCATTTATTTAAGGAAAAAGACTCGAGCACAAGGCATGCCAACTTTTCCTTTTCCTTTGCAGTTGACTTAAGCATTTTGCCAAGCAAAACTCAAGCAGCAGAGTGGCGCAGTGGAAGCGTGCTGGGCCCATAACCCAGAGGTCCGAGGATCGAAACCTTGCTCTGCTATTTCAAGTTGTGTCTGTATTTATTTTTTTTTTAAATTCAAGTGACACTTTTTTTAATATCTTTGCCATTGTACCAATTACTTTGTGGATCGTTTAAAATACAAGTTTTGTTCATTTATTTGAAATTAAGGAATTGCTGATTTACATGCATACATACTTGCTATTTTCACACATATGTACATACATACATATGTGAAATATTTTTTGGTGTAATTTTAGCAGGCATTTTGTGGTTAGCTTCAATTAAACGACAATCAGAGAGCTCTTCAACCCAAACAATAATCTCGTGAAAATAAACAACATTTCGTTTTAATCGATGTGCTGTTGATGTTGTATTTGGGCAATGTACCGTATCATTAAACGGTTTATTGCGTGTGTAAGGCATTAGCATCCATCTGGTAGGAAATCTGATAACAAGCCATTTCTTTAAAACACCTCAACGATTATGACAATTGTAAATTCTTTTCGTAATTTGTTGATAACACTAGTTTACAAAATTAAAACTTTTTTTTGCAAAGTGAACCAAAGTATTTTTTTCTTATGGACATTGGCCTTCTAAACACGAAAATGGCACTTAAAATTTTTTTTATGGAAGCGTTTTCGAAATATTCTGAAATTTTTCGAATTTTCAAGGTTACTCCAACACTTTTGAGTATATTTCCATTTCTACAGATCCGATTTGGCCGAACAAGAACTTAAATTAAAGGTGAGTTATTTTTCTTCAACTTTTTGTCCATAAAGTATTAAGATCGGTTCAGCAGTTCAGGTGCTAGCGATTTTAATAAGTTCGAAAATGGGCGTTTTTTGCGATTTTTTGAGTTCGAATGCTAACATATCGTCCTGGAAAAAATATAAATCATAAGGATAAAATTTTTTTTACTCGTTTATCGTAAAGCCGATACTGTTTCGAAGAAAATAAGGTATAGTTTATGCAAATCCATCGACATGAGGCGAACTAATGCAGCTTTAACCGGGCCAAAAGTTGTGGAAGAAAATGCTCGCCTTTGCCCTTGCACACATACAAATGCGTTTGGTCGCTGCATGTGAGTACCGCTACAATTGGTGTTTTACTGGTGCTAGATGTTTCACGTAAATATGCCTTACTTCGCCATCTGTCGATGGATTTGCATAAACTATACCTTATTTTCTTTGAAACAGTATCGGCTCTATGATAAACGAGTAAAAAAAATTTTATCTCATTGATTTATATTTTTTCCAGGACGATATGTTAGCTTTCAAGCTCAAAAAATCACAAAAAACGCCCATTTTCGAACTTTATAAAATCGCTAGCACCTGAACTGCTGAACCGATCTTAATACTTTATGGAAGTAAGTTGAAGAGAATTAACTTACCTTTAATTTAAGTGCTTGGTTGGCAAATTTAGACAAGTAGATTTGGAAGTATACTCAAAAGTGTTGGAGAAACCTGAAAAATTCTAAAAATTCGAATATTTCGAAAACGCTTCCATAAAAAAAATTTTAAGTGCCATTTTCGTGTTTAGAAGGCCAATGTCCATAAGAAAAAAATACTTTGGTTCACTTTGCATTTTGGCTGTAAACTAGTGTAATACGACTAGCAAAAAGAATACACATTGATTTTAAGAATATAAAGGAAGACAAACAATCAGCGATGGCCATGAAGAAAATCCCATCGTAATAAGAATTTTACCGACTTCCGCTCAATGCAAACTCAGCTAAGGATGTCCGCCAACGGCAACGGCAACGGCAACGGCAGAGGCAGCAGCAGAAGCAACGGCGTGGTTTTACAAGATTTTATTTACACCTACTGTGAAAATGTTTACACTTCAACAGACAGCAGCAATAAGCGGAGCATGAAGCTGCAGATGAAGTTGAATCTGCTCCTGCCGCTGAAATGAGCAATATGTAAACCTCCAGGACGCCCAAGGCAGCGCCCCCAAACAATTGAAAGTGGATTTCCGGCTTAAAAAATTGCTCAAAAGGTAGAAGAGACTAAAGACGAAATGCTAAAACTCATAAAACGAACGAGGAGGTGTTGAAAAAATGCTAACGGCCTGCATAATAAGATGATATGGAGAGGGTGAGATAGGGCCAAAATCATGCTAGAGCTAGTAGAACTGCGACTGGGGCATGTCATGGCGCAAATTTATGTTAAAATTCGTAGCAATTGCAATAAGGTTGGCACCCAGAAGCAACATTCCTTAGAAGTTTGGGCAATTTGTGTGCAGAAACAAAAAGAAAACCTTGCGATTCTAGAAGCATTTTTATGCGCATTTTAAATATAGTAACAAGAAGACAGGATATGATATCTTTAATATGAGCTCTTGCATTGCTTCTTACAGCTCGGATCGCGTTCAGGGTGAAATGTAAAATGTTATTGTGCAGTGAAATACAAGTCAAATTGCTTAAATACGAGCATATTTTAAATGCAAAACGGCATTAAGAACTTTACGAAATACTGATAACAGTTTTTCCACAAGTATTTACCAAGCACTCCATGAGTCTGATTGTGAGTCTGTTGGCAGTGCCAAGCCAATAATGTACAAAACGTCTTAAGGAATATACATACTTATACAGAGAAAGATGCAATCAAACCTCAACCCCATCCCAACCCTTTGGCCCCAAGGCAACGACTGTCAAAATTAGCTCTCAACTGGCAACGCCTCAAAGTGCAAATATTGAGCCAACTGAAGGAAAACTGCCTCAGTCACAGCCTCAGCTCTCGTCTTTTGACTCACCAGCTCTTGATTCTAGGAGTACTCAAGCAGTTGGCAGACAACATTTCATTTCATCAAAATTTCGACTCGCTTATATTTTTCTCATTGCCGACTGTTATTTTTGGCAATTTGTTTGTTTGCCAATTGTCTGCCGGTTATGCTTATCCTTTTTTGCTAGCCAAGCCCAAGCCCAGGCTGATTTAATAAGATTTCATTTCTCTGGCTGTCTTTTTATGGCAATTAACATAATTTTTGTAAGTGGATTTTCATAGTTGAGCGAATTGCGAATTAAAAACTTTAAATTCGCCTGTGCTTAAGAGAAACTTTGAAATGGTCATTGAACTCGCAATGGCAATTTAATCAAAATTCGTGAGATTCGTGATATTCATAGACCCGACGATACCACATCTATGAAGACCAAGTTTGACTATAAACCGAGCTAACACCCTTTCGCCTTTCTTTTTGCTCTTGCCGCCCCGAGGCATTTGCATTTGCCAGCACTTCAATTGTGTGACAAAAATTATTATGCCAACTTCATATGCCGAGAGATTGCGATTGCCATGGCCAATGCGATTGCGATTTCGACAGACTGTGGCAAAAAAAAAAGACCACAAACTTGAGGAGTATGCAAATTGAAAAGCTCAGAGCAGTGCTAACCCACAGAACCATACGAATACTGTCAAGTTTTCGAGGTTAAGGGGTTGAATCGACCACAATCGCAATTCATTAAAATGTGCGAGCTGTCGTCTAAGCCAACGCGAAATCGTTTGCCATGTTCGGCCAACTTCGCTCAAATTATGATATAATCATAATTGCCAATAGAGTTTTTTTTTTTTTTTTTTTGATTAATGTATAGTTCAATAAACTCGTCATAACGGGGCGTTGCACATATTACCGCTAAGCTCTCTACATCTTGATTTCTGCTTATCGATCCCTCATCCAGTCACGTGCAATCAGCACTCAAATTTCTCATGCCACTCAAGTACCCGTATTTGCATTTCGTGTTATTCAATTGCTTAGAAATCGATTTTAAAACGATCTTGATCCGGATGCTTTAAATGCTTCACATTACTTTTATTCCAGTTTGTCTTTGTTTTTATATTATCACACATAATTTTAGCTTGGGATTTCCCAGTGGATGTTGTTTATTCACCATTTATAGACGGATTTAAGTTTTTTATACCCTTACCCAGTATGTACTCGTATGTTTCACGAGCTATATGTATATTGATTAAAACTTGTTAATGTCCAGGAACTGAGACAATATATCCATGTTTGCCTTCATGCAACTAACCTGATATGGGAGTTCTTGATCTTCGTATAATTTCGAAAACCCTATTGGGTTTTTTAATGTGTCTTTTGTGTATATAATCAATCGGAAAGGGTGTAAAGTTTTCATTAACCAAATGAAAGCGGCAAGTTCAATTTTTTTTCTTTCTAAGTTGAGTCATTTAATAGAGGTAAGCCGCCAATTCGTATGTGAGAAGAATTCAAAGATTATTGGAGAACAGACTGCTCCACTTTTGAAGGTGATTTGAAGTAATTTTTATTCACTGCACCAGTTGAATTAATTGAAATTATAATTATTATAAATCAAGGCTACGAATCCGTTCTGAATCGCACCTCACAGAACCGGTTTGGGTCGAGTTTTTTGAACATGATCATGAACCGAACCCTTCAAATGATCTACAAAGCTCCAATACAACATAAAATTAAGTTAATTCCATAACATTTTTTGTCAATGAAGATGTCATTATAAAATTGGCTTTTCGGTTTATAAATAAAATTTGAATCGTTAAGCTCGCCAAATAAATTCAATAAATGTCATTGCAATGCCAATAATTAAAATGCAAAACGTACGAAAAAAAAACGAAGAACGAAAAAATTAACATTATTATGTAACAAATTTGATTTGGACAAGTCAAGCGAGACACAAATGGCATAAATTAAGCTGTCAATGGCGGAAGGACATTGCAACAGGTGTAAAAACAAATTGTGACTAATTGAAATAAGACAAATTAAAACAAGGCAAAATCGCGACCAAGAAACTGGAAAAGAGTCTACAATATACAAATAAATTTAGTATTTACATTACATAATTTCATTAACGTACAATCCCTGGGATCATTGTAACCAGATTCTTTAAAATCATAAATAGTTGAAAATTTGATTTGTATATTGCGAATAACAAAATATTGACGAAGAATCTTCCGGGAAAGGGAAATGAAAGTTAGCCGAATATCTCTGGAACAATGAAAAATTAAAAAATATAAACCTAAGTCGTTCAGAAACATGTAAGATTTTATACAATATATCTTATACACGAATACTATGTGAAGCATTCTGAAATTTATTTAAGTGTAATAAAGCCTTTGTTTGAATTTATCGCCTCGTTTTTATTAAGAGTTTACTTAGACAAAATTTATATGTGGGTAGGAGGAGTATATTTATAACTGGCTCTGACGGCTGCTGAGTCACGAGATTCAGCGAGGCATTACTACTGTCAACGACTTTTAGCTTAAACGATGTGCAGTGCATCCTTAATTACAGAAAGTCAGAAAGTAGAAAACAGAGACTAGAGACCCTTTTAAACCCCTCGTGAGCACATTCCGTTGGTTTGTTGCTTGTTTTCTGGGATAAACTCTGGAATTGCAAAGAGAGAACTGAGACTCAACTATTTGCAAGTTTTTATTGTCTTTGAAAAGATGTCGGTTAACTTTGTGCATATCTATCTGTAGTATATCTATATAGTTTGTAGGCTTCATTACGTGGCATTTGTTTTGACACGTTCTGCATGAGTAATGAGCTGCTGAAAAGATCAGTCTCTTGTAATGTGCATCAATGAGTTATGCTGGCATTATTTAATGTGTTATCTAGTCTCACAAACAGTAGTCGGATTCATCTGCGAGCAAACCATTCTCCGAGAACCCTTAATTTATGCCTTCAACGATATCAGTCCAATCAACACACGAGTGCTTCAAACCTCCAAACACATGCCAGGCGGCAACAGTCGCTCTAAATCATTGTCGTCTGTTTCTCATCGGGGTACATAAACGTCTTGGCCTCCATTCACCTCTACCTCTCCATCTATATGTGCGTTTGTCTGCGCCTTCGCCTCCTCCTCCTTCAGTCGTCCGTTGCCATTATCAGCGTCATCAATTCGCTGCCTGCAGACAGCTTGTCACCGTCGGGTAAACATGCGAATTTCGCAGTCGGGCAGGCAAACACGTGACGTTGACTCTACCTGTGTCTCTGCCTATGGGTCGACTGATGAGCAGAAAGCAGAGGACGAGGCGTATGACTATCCGATGACGATGACGCCTCATAGCCGACAATGATGTCAATTGTGCGACAAAAGGCATTTTGCATACTAAAATCAAGCAAACAGAGCAGGAGACATAACTGAAGCGCAACTGAAGACAGTACCTAAAATATTGCACGATGACTATAATTTAGATTGAAGAGTGAAGTGCTGACAAATTTATAACATTTTGGACACCAGTATTGAACATTAATAAACATAAAGAAACAGAATAAATAGTGAAATGTTTCACTCCGTTCAGCCTAAACTGAACATTTTAAGATTGTTGAAACCTTTGGACTTATCGATGCGTCCCAAGATCACGCCTTGAAAGATCTGCTCATTTTTGGGCTTGCTCAGACGTATGCTAAACTTGAAATTGGTCTCGGGCAGAAAGCTGGGCAGCAGTTCTTCATCCACTCGGTAATCCTGCAGTGTGTAGGTGCCTTTCTGTATGGGACACTCCTTGAACCACTTGCCATGTTTTAACAAATCCTGGTAGATGAGGCGAGCCAACGGGTCCCCACTGCGATCTTTCAGCATCTTGCAAAAGTTCAGGTTCTTAGTTAGGAGGTTCGTATAGTTGGCCTGCTCCGTTTGCAGAGCAATGCTAGCCGACATATCCACGTCATTTAAGTTCTCAAGAACGTTGACAACAACATTTAGAGAGCTGATCTCACTATTATTCTGAACTTGTATTTTCGCATCCAGAAGCTTGGCATTCGCCTCGTAGTCGAACTGCGTGAAGATAACCTTGAAAGAGCGCTAAAAGTGACAGAAAGCAATGGAAGAAATTAACAAGAGATAATATTCGTAAAACTTGGTTGTCTATCCACTTACCCAGGCCGATGTAGTGGGACATCTGACTAGGAGAACAAGTCCTAGGATATAAAAACTTAGGAATTGTACTTCACGCATCTTCTCTCAATTATCTTCTGATATTTTTTCAATTAAGCAGCAGTTATATTATAACCATTATGGGCGATTATCTGCAGGTCAAGGATGAATAGACCATTAATTGTTTTAGGTATTAGGAAATATGATTAGATAAGAATCACACAAGGCCATGGCAAATTTACTCAGCTAAACGATATTTTGGCTTAAAAGTCAATTCGAAATCATTCAGGCATATTAATATTAGTCAGTTTTTCGATATCATCGAATCTAAATTACTTTTTCCATTTCAGTTGCAGTTCCCCATCACTATAAATAGCCTGGGTCTATCGAGAACTGCCAGACAACAACGAGTTCATCATGTTGTTGAACGTTCTGGTTTTGTTGCAAATCCTCTTGGCCCTTTGCCATGGCGCCTTGGCTGAAGTAAGTAATCAACATTATCCTAACTTAGTACCACTTTTAATTGATCGAATTGCGTTTGGCAGAAAATGTTGCGGCCTAAATTCAAGGAAATTAAGTTCTGGAGCGAGGAAAAGTTTGTCAGCCACAAGGTTACATATGACCACGCGGATCCACACTTGAACTTCTCCATGGAAGTGCATCAGGAGCTGCACGATGTGGATGTACACTTGGAGGTGCGCATAACCAACAAACTGGATCCGACGTATACAACCACTCTGAACACCACCCTGAATGTCTGTCGCATCCTGAACTTTGCCAACAAATCACCAGTTGGTAGATTTATTCATGGCTTTATACGCGAGTATGGAAACATCATCGATACCTGTCCGATTCCCAAGGTAAGCTCCCATTCCCTGTAGATCTGTTCATACTACACTCAAATTTTTAGGGTAAATACAAATTTCATCACTTACGCTTTAAACGAAAATTGCAGGGATCGTACTTCATCAATAAGTTCTGGTGGCCGGAGGATCCAACTACGGCTATCCTGCCTGAGCTCGAGTTCGACATTCGCTACCAAGCCAATCTTCTGGATGCCAGCAAGAAGCGTACCCTCATCATGAACGATCACTACACTGGCGAATTTACTGTTCAGGATGTCAACAATCTGAGGCCTGGCATATTCGCTATGCTGCCTAAGACTGTTTAACGCAGTTGTTCTGGAACCGAAGTTCTCTCAGTTTCTATTTTTAACCAGCACTTTCAATGTCTCAATGGTATTCTATTAACTTGTCTATCTTTTTCCTTGTCAATCAATGAGCAATATACATAGTTGCCAAATAGGCGCAGCCAAAGTGTACTAGCATTTTATTTCTTGCTATCTCTTGATTTTCAGCACTTAGCAAATACATAGTATATTTTTCCTTATTCAATCAGCTGGATACATTTGAGGATACAGTGTGTTCCCAATTATACAGAGTTGCCACAGAAATCGCATTCGCTTGAATCTCACCTCAACTTCATTTCGCTGTGTCACAGGTGAATTCGCAGAATAATTTTACGCTAAATAAACTAGCGCTAAATCCGCTGGTGTCCGATGCTGCCACCTAGTTCGATTTAGATTTTTGAAGTCAGGGGCAGCGATGCCACATTTTTTAGTCAGAATTCGAAGCAAGGTGTATAAAAAAAAAAACATTCGGGGTGCCACAGAAATCGCTTTTGCTTGAATTTCACTCAAATTTGTGTGAAATTTAAGTGAAATTCAAGCGAAAGCGATTTCTGTGGCCCCCCTGATGGAAAACATTTGTCCCAAAGAGTTACCAGACTAATGGCAGACAGTCACTAGAGTTGTCGAATAACTTTTATTTTGTCGCGCCTATTGTTTTTATATTTTTTTTTTTTGTAGCTAAACAAAGTCAATTATTATATTAATTAATTAAATTATGTAAACTAAATAAGAAAAAATGAAAAGCATATTGTTCTGCAATGAAAAACCTAAACAAGTTGCTAAACAAACCCTTGGGTAATTTAATCTGAGGGGTCAACCCTTAGCGAGGTTCTGTGGCACCTCGGAAATTTCCGTGCGGAAATGCTTTCTGCGGGATTCTAATTCGCTTGCCATTTCTGTGGCACGCCTAATAATATGCTCTTCTTACCGAAGTCAGAACATAGCATACTAAAATTAAGTTGTCGGAGTCTTCTATCTATCTTTGCTTTGCAATGATTAAGTTCTTGAATTCAAAGCTTCTCTTCAGCCCTCAGAAATAATACTCAAAAGTAAATTGCCTTCAAATTATCTAAGGCTGTCATTCTTGGCATATCAATCAATGTCATTTGTTATTAAATTGTTCATATTTCCCCGTACGCAATATTTGCATATTTTTGCACAAATTGAATTAAAATGGGCCATCAGAATAGACGACAAAAATACGAGAAATTAATATGCAATATATTTGCAATGAAATGTTTGTGACTTGTGTCGTGTTTATTGTGCTCCCCGTGACAGTTTGCGAATTTTAAAAGCGCTTTCGGCTATTTTTTTCACTACGAGGTGACAATCGCTTTGATTTCGTGAGTATTTTGTATGATTTATGTGAGCGTCGATGGGTTTTAGCTATGAGTTTTGTGTGATTTCAGTTTTTACCAATCGACTGTTTGTTATTGCCTTTGCTTATTGAGGAAGCCATAAACGACAATAACAATCGGCCAATTCAAAAAAATGGCTGTCCAAACATTGACAGTTTGAATGACACCCATTAAAATCGCAATTTCATTTATTAAATCAACAAACCAGAACTTTTACTATTTTGAGAATTCAGTACAGAAGTATAGTATAAACTTAGAATTAAGCGTACTCGAGGTATCTTGTTTTTTTTTAACAAAAGTCTGTTCTACTATTCCACAATTAAGTTAATCATTTAACTCCGTGTTAAAACAAACTTTGGTACTGCATCTTTCAAAAGCTTTAAAAGAATTTTCAAAATTTGCATATGTACTGAAAATGTAAACATGTCCCATTTTACTTTTCAGTGTAAAAAAATTATAGCATTCTTAGATTTGGTGTAAATATGTAGCTTCAAAATAATCTTTTAAAATAATATTTTTGGATTCTGCAGGAGTCCGGATGATTTTTAGATTAATTTCTAAATTAACCCGATATAATTTTAAATCCTTATCATTATCAACTTTCTGTTTAGCCGAGCTAGTCAATATATAGTCATATATATACGTATGTACATTTTGATTTCTATAATTGTGAGCAGTAATTATATATTTTAATGTTTTGAAATTGTAACATTTGTCCTGCATAAAATAAATAATTGATTAATGGCATTCCCATTAATTGATAGATTACCAAGTTTGTAGTGGAAAAGCCGCTAGACTGTGACGATTATTACGAAACTATTGCCGTAACTCCTCTTTGATCACGAATCTTAACAGCCCTTATCTTTCTCAACTTTTTGAATTTCTATAAATATACGAAATAATTATATTTTTAAATGCTTTGATATGGTAAAATTTTTGCTGGATAAATAATTATTTTCTCAAATTTCAAACAAATTAAAATTATAATTATAGTACAAATGTAAACATCATTCATATTTCATTTAGTACCTATTTGTTGGTTTCATTTAATGGATCATAGTATCTGTAACCAGTGAAAAGCATTTAAAAATGAATCTATCAATACTACTTATACTTTTTGAATTTATGTCTCATTGTAACTATGTGGTAAATGTTATTTCTAACAAAAACTAAAAATAATTGATTAAAAGCATTCCAAATAATCGTTAGATTGCAAAGTTCGTGGTGGAAAAGACGCCAGACTGTGGCAATTATAACCGGAACTACCTCAGTAACTTCTCTTTGAGCATGAAAAATGACGAACTGGATTTAGACCTGGACCTAATCAAGCCATTACTCTCGGATGTACGGATAAATATGACTTTCCTCTCTCGTAGCCCAAATTCGAAAACCTACCGGAGCTTCTATCAATACTCGAGTGACATGTGTACTGCGATGAGAAGTCCCAGGAAAACTATGTTCAAGAGGTGGTTCTCAACACTCTTTTCTCATGGAAATTTAAGGACGAGCTGTCCTATCCCAGCAAATCATTACTATATTAGAAAGTACAATATCAATAATCTTGTCCTCCCTACATTTCTGTTTATTGGCTTTTATCGCTTAACATTTTATATATATCAAAGTAAAATTCAGGATAGAAATAAAGGTTTTATAGTTTCCTGTTCAGTAGAAGTGGAACTTAAATAAAATAAAGATATAATTGATTTACTTTAATTTTGTGTTGTTTTACCACCAAAAGATTCAAATTAATTAAATTAAAGTTGATCAAATTCATCGAATGAGAATCGGCTACAATCCGGCTTATAGCCTTGCTGAAAACGAATAAAGCCGATCGTGTTTTATGATGGTGGGAAAGACTAATACTACCAATATTATACACAACGTATAATGTATTATGATTGCTATGTAGAGTAAATATACTGTATAACAATACTTTAAAATTTATAATTGGTTCAATGCATATTTTATTGATTTGTTGGTGTTGATCAGAATTATATATTATATGATATTCTTTTATAATACTTTCGGAACGCCTCGTTAAGTATCGCATACAATTGAGCTAAATTCAGACTTTAGTTCAACACGGTTTATCCAACTGTTGAAACTGGTTACTGAAAAGATGCTTAAAATATTTTCAAATTACTTTAAATTGATTATCTTAATAACTTTATTGGGTTCAATGGATAATATTCTGGTACGTCTCATGCTCAGTAATACATCAAACTAATAAAAATTATTTCAACAGGCAAAAAGAGTAATGTTCACCAACGGATTTTGTACCTACAATCGAGAAGTATTTTCAAACTTTACTATTCAAATACCAAAAGGAATTATTAATTTGGATATGGTTCTTGTAAGGCCTCTAATAAAAGGTCTAAAAGGGCATCTGAGCTTCGATTTTCGTACATCGAAAACGCAAACGTATCAGACCGTATTTGAGTACGATCTTGACTATTGTAGTGTTCTCAATGGGAATACAAACACGATCACCCGTCGCTGGTTCCTTAGTATGCTGAAGAGAAGCAACTTTTCCACAACTTGCCCCATACAACCTGGTTATTACTACATGTACGGATGGAAAGCCGAGGGAAATCTGGTGCTATCATTCTTGGCGATAGGTAATTATCGCATTGCAGGTACCTTTTACTACGGAAAGTTCAGAAAAGATAATGATAAGCCCTTATTAAGATGCACAGTTGAAGCAAATTTAATTGAATAAATAAAATAAAATATAGATAAGTTGTATTGAAAAATCATGTGTTGGATTGTCAAGCCTCTGCAGATTGCTAGTTATTGTGAGTTACCCTGTCTCCAGCTCTGCAGGACGCAAAGCTACCTTGAACCCAGGCTGCCAGACTGTGGCGATTATAACCGGAACTATTTCCGTAACTTCTCTTTGATCTCGAATCTTAACAGCCCTTATCGTTCTCAACTATTTGGATTTCTATGGCTACACGCAATAATTATATATTTAAATGCTTTGAAATGGTAACATAAATAATTATTTTTTCCTGAACACTTATATACAGGGTGACCAGAAAAAACGGAGACAAACATTTTTAAATTTAATTTTACTAAACGAGAGAAATTTAGCAAAGCAACAGTTAGTAACGATAGAGTGGATCACTAGTAGTAAGATTCTCAGCCGGTTTCGAAATGGTCTCCTCCAGCTGCGATGCACAGGCTCAAACGTGATTTAAAATTGTTGGCCGTAAGCCGCAGGTCGGCGATAGGAGCGCATCTTTTTCACAGATGAGAAGCTGTTCACCGTCGAGCGGGCCCACAACCACCAAAACGACTGGATCTGGTCCGTAGAGGCTCCGAGTACGTCGGCCATTGTCAAACATCGCCAAAATCCGAAGTCCGTTATGGTCTGGGGCGGCATTTGCGCCAGCGGCAAGAAACCCCTGGTTTTCGTGGATCAAGGGGTTAAAAGAAACCAAGAAGTGTACCGCCGCGACATTCTCGACGCCGTGGTAATTCCTTGAGCCCAACTGCACTTTGGCGATGCGGACTGGACTTTTCAACAGGGCTCCGGCCGGCTCACAAGGCGAAAATGACGCAAGACTAGTGCAAAACCCATTTTCCGGACTTCATCTCGTCTGCTGAATGGCCACCCTACTCGCCGGATCTCAACCCGATGGACTACAGCGTGTGGTCGATATTGGAGGCCAGGACCAGCGCTAAGCCTCACAAAAGTTTGGAGGCGCTGAAGCAATCGCTGCTCTTGGAATGAAACCGACTGTCTCCCAAGGACCTGCGGCCCATGGCCAACAATTTTAAATCACGTTTGGGCCTGTGCATGGCAGCTGGAGGAGACCATTTCGAAACCGGCTGAGAATCTTACTACTAGTGATCCACTTTATCGTTACTTATTGTTGCTTTGCTAAATTTCTCTCGTTTAGTAAAATTATAGTTAAAAATGTTTGTCTCCGTTATTTCTGGTCACCCTGTAATTATTTCATTTTTATTCTCAACAAATTATAAAAGTGAAATTGTAAACCTCATTCATATTTCATTTAGTACAATTTTGTTTGTTTCATTTAATGGATCACAGTATCTGTAACCAGTGAAAAGCATTTAAAAATGAATCTATCAATACTACTTATACTTTTTGAATTTATGTCTCATTGTAACTATGTGGTAAATGTTATTTCTAACAAAAACTAAAAATAATTGATTAAAAGCATTCCAAATAATCGTTAGATTGCCAAGTTCGTGGTGGAAAAGACGCCAGACTGCAACAATTATAATCGGAGCTACCTCAGTAACTTCTCTTTGAGCATGAAAAATGCCGAATTCAACTTAGACTGGGACCTAATCAGACCATTAGTCTCGGATGTACGGATAAATATAAGTATTTTCTCTCGCAACCCAAAATCGAAAACCTACCGGAGCTTTTATCAATACTCGTGTGACATGTGTACTGCGATGAGCAATCCCAGGAAAACTATCTTCAAGAGGTGGTTCTCGACTATTTTTTCTTATGGAAATCTAAAGACGCAATGTCCTATGCCAGCAAAACATTACTATATGAGAAAATATAATATTAATAATCTTGTCCTCCCTACATTTCTGTTTGCTGGCTTTTATCGGATAATATTTAATATATTTCAAAACAAAATTCAGGATAGAAATATGGATTTCATAATTAACTGTTCGATAGAAATGGAAATTAAATAAAATAAAGATATAAATGATTTACTTAATTTTATGTTGTTTTATCACCTGAATAAGGGCTTAAAACTGATTCAATTAAAGTTCATTAAATTCATCGAATAAGAATCTAACAGGGCTCGGTTTTGACCAGAATAAAGCAGATCACTATTTTTGGTACCGTAAAAGGCGAATACTACCAGTATTTAATACAATATCTATTTAGTACAATATAATTGGTTCAATACATAATTTATTGATTTTATGATGTTGACCGGAATTATATTCATTTAAATTGTTTTTCTAAATGCCTCGTTAAGTATAGCAGTCAATTGCGCTGAACTCAGATATCAGTACAACACGATTGATGCAACTGTTTAAGCTCGTTACCGAAAAGATATTTAAAATGTTTTCAAATTTCTCAAAATGGACAGTCATAATATATTTATTGGGATCATTACACAATATTCTGGTACGTATGTCTTTTGTTCAGTAAAACATCTTTCTATTAAAAATAATTTTAATAGGCAAAAAGAGCTATGTTCAACCACGGATATTGTACCTACAATCGAGAAGTATTTTCAAACTTTACTCTTCAAATACCAAAAGGAATTATTAATTTGGACATGGTTCTTGTAAAACCTCTATTAAATGGTATAAAAGGGCATCTGAGCTTCGACTTTCGTACATCCAAAACACAAACATATCAGACCGTATTTGAGTACGATCTTGACTATTGTAAAGTTAAGAATGGGAACAGGAATACGCTCACCCGTCGCTGGTTCCTTAGTATGCTGAAGAGAAGCAACTATTCCACAACTTGCCCCGTTCAACCTGGTTATTACTACATGCACGGATGGAAAGTCGATGGAAGTATGGTGCCTTTATTTCTGGCTATAGGTAATTATCGCATTGCCGGTACCTTTTACTACGGAAAGTTCAGAAAGGATAATGATAAACCTTTATTAAGATGCACAGTTGAAGCAAATTTAATTGAATAAATAAATGAAATATAAATAAGTTGTATTTAAAAATCATGTGTTGGATTGTCAAGCCTCTGCAGATTGCTAGTTATTGTGAGTTACCCTGTCTCCAGCTCTGCAGGAGGCAAAGCTACCCTGAACCCAGGCTGCCAGACTGTGACGATTATAACCGGAACTATTTCCGTAACTCCTCTTTGATCACGAATCTTAACAGCCCTTATCGTTCTCAACTATTTGGATTTCTATGACAACACGCAATAATTATATATTTAAATGCTTTGATATGGTAACATAAATAATTATTTTTTTCTGAACACTTATATAATTATTTTAATTTTATTCTCAACAAATTATAAATGTGAAATTGTAAACCTCATTCATATTTCATTTAGTACAATTTTGTTTGTTTCATTTAATGGATCATAGTATCTGTAACCAGTAAAAAGCATTTAAAAATGAATCTATCAATACTACTTATACTTTTTAAATTTATGACTCATTGTAACTATGTGGTAAATGTTATTTGTAACAAAAACTAAAAATAATTGATTAAAAGCATTCCAAATAATCGTTAGATTGCCAAGTTCGTGGTGGAAAAGACGCCAGACTGCAACAATTATAATCGGAGCTACCTCAGTAACTTCTCTTTGAGCATGCAAAATGCCGAATTCAACTTAGATATGGACCTAATCAGACCATTGGTCTCGGATGTACGGATAAATATAAGTATCTTCTCTCGCAATCCAAAATCGAAAACCTACCGGAGCTTTTATCAATACTCGTGTGACATGTGTACTGCGATGAGCAATCCCAGGATAACTATCTTCAAGAGGTGGTTCTCGACCATTTTTTCTTATGGAAATTTAAAGACGCACTGTCCTGTGCCAGCAAATCATTACTATATGAGAAAGTATAATATTAATAATCTTGTCGTCCCTACATTTCTGTTTGCTGGCTTTTATCGCATAATATTTAATATATTTCAAAACAAAATTCAGAATAGAAAAATGGATTTCATAATTACCTGTTCAATAGAAATGGAAATTAAATAAAATAAAGATATAAATGTTGTTTTATCATATAAATAAGGGCTTAAATTAAATTAAAAATTAAAGTTAAGAGAATCTACTGGGGCTCGGTTTCGACCAGAATAAGGCAGATCATTACTTTGGTACCGGAAAAGGCTAATACTACCAGTATTTAATACAACATATTAAGTATTATGATTGATTGAGCAAACAGACAATACTTCGAAAAATAAAATTGGTTCAATACATAATTTATTGATTTTTTGATGTTGACCGAAATTAACTATATTCATTTAAAGTGTTTTTCTAAATGCCTGGTTAAGTATCTCAGTCAATGGAGCTGAACTCAGATATCAGTACAACACGATTGATGCAACTGTTGAAACTGGTTACCGAAAAGATATTTAAAATGTTTTCAAATTTTTCAAAATGGATAATCATAATATTTTTATTGGGATCATTACACAAAATTCTGGTACGTATGTCTTTTGTTCAGTAAAACATCTTTCTGTTAAAAATAATTTTAATAGGCAAAAAGAGCTATGTTCAACCACGGATATTGTACCTACAATCGAGAAGTATTTTCAAACTTTACTCTTCAAATACCAAAAGGAATTATTAATTTGGACATGGTTCTTGTAAAACCTCTATTAAATGGTATAAAAGGGCATCTGAGCTTCGACTTTCGTACATCCAAAACACAAACATATCAGACCGTATTTGAGTACGATCTTGACTATTGTAAAGTTAAGAATGGGAACAGGAATACGCTCACCCGTCGCTGGTTCCTAAGTATGCTGAAGAGAAGCAACTATTCCACAACTTGCCCCGTTCAACCTGGTTATTACTACATGCACGGATGGAAAGTCGATGGAAGTATGGTGCCTTTATTTCTGGCGATAGGTAATTATCGCATTGCCGGTACCTTTTACTACGGAAAGTTCAGAAAAGATAATGAAAAGCCCTTATTAAGATGCACAGTCGAAGCAAATTTGGTTGAATAATAAATAAGCTACATTTTAAAAGAATGGGAAAGTTTTAAATGTTTTCTAGGCAATTTCTTTAAAATAATTCCTCATTCTGATAAGAAAATACATTTTAGACTTCTTTTATTTTCGGCTATAAATTTTATAAGTTAATTATAAACGTGTTCTACGATAAAAATACAATTATATCAAACACGAATAGAGCGTGTCTAATTGATGTCAGTGTAATTGCAGATCATTTAACGAAATTATTAACTTATAAAATTATTTTTACTTCATTGATCTTGATATACTAGATCGTTCAAAAAGTCCCCGGACTGACACATAGGCCACTCCACTAAAATTTTGAAATAAATTTTTTTAGACTGACTAGTTCATTTCTAGGCTCCAGTGAAAATTTGAGCGCAATCGGAAGATTCGCTATCGAGTTAGAAATATTATTGTTGTGCAACTTTTTGAGTTTTTTGAAAAATGGAAAAAGCTGAATTTTGTGTTTTGATTAAACACTGTTTTTTGATGGGAAAAAATACCGTAGAAGCAAAGACATGGCTTGATTAGCATTACGGGGTCTCTGCTCCAGGTAAATCAACTATTTGCGATTGATATTCCAACTTTAAACGCGGTCGTACGAGCACCGAAGACTCGAAGCGTTCGGGAAGGCCAAAAGAGGTGATTATCCCAGAGATCATCAGACAAGTCCGTCAAATCGTATTGACTGATCGAAGAGTCAAAGTGCGTGAGATTGCTGAGACTGTGGGCATATCGACTGGGTCATCGGTTTCGATTTTGCATGACCATTTGCATATGAAAAAGCTCAATGTAAAATGGGTGCCGCATTTCCTAGATATTGATCAAAGGGAAAAACGAGTGGCCGATTCCAAGTCCTTTTTGGACATGTTTAACCGAAATACAAGCGAAATTTTTCGTCTATATATCACCATGGATGAGACTTGGATCCATCACTACATTCCGGAGTCCAATCGGTCATCAGCTGAGTGGCGAGAGGCCGGTGAAAGCCGTTCGAAGCGTGTGAAGGCAAGTCGATGGGCTGGTAAGGTTTTTGCCAGTGTATCTTGGGATGGACATGGTATAATACACATCGACTATCTTAAAAAGGGTGAAAAATGCAACAAAGAATATAACTCAGCATTGCTTGATCGTGTGAATGACGAAATTAAGAAGAAACGCCCGCATTTGGCAAAGAAAAAAATCCTTTTTCGTCAAGACAATGCACCATCTCACAAAGCCGCTTTTACGATGGAAAAAATCAAAGAATTAAGTTGGGAATTGCTTCCTCATCCTCCATATTCCCCAGATCTGGCCCTTAGTGACTACTATCTGTTTTCAAACTTGAAAATATGGCTCCAGGGATAAAAATTTTACTCCAATGAAGAAGTTGAATGGGAAACTGAAGCCTATTTTGAGGGACTTTCTTCAGACCACTACAAAAAAGGCATCGAAATGTTGAAAGACCGTTGGACAAGGTGCATTAAGCTAGACGGAGACTATATTGAATAAATAAATTGATTAAAAAAAAAAAAAATGTTTTTTTCACTGTCAGTCCGGGGACTTTTTGAACGATCTAGTACTTTTTCGAATTGCATGAAATAGTTTGGGATCATACCACCAACCAACTACTCTTGGTTCAATCCACTGCACGAATATTCATTGTTCAACTCTGCTCCAACACACAACTCCACACACATAAATTTACCCTCTGGCCAAACTGGCGTCTCACTTTACCCTCGCAGTCCGCATTCAAATTGTAAATCTTGAAAAATTGCCATTCAATGCAAAGATTTGGAAAACATTTATCAATAAGTTAGCTAGAAGTCATTGGTATTATTGGTGACTCGAACGTCCAAACAATGAAAACTTCTAATTTGACGTTAAAGTTGCTACACTCCAAGAATTTTTTGAAAATCCAATATGTCGGAAACTTAAATAGCCAATTTATCGTAATCTGTCGAATGAGGCCCAAGATTCAGACCAGTAAGGGTGCACTTACACTAGTTGTTCAATTATTTTTATCTATCTCAGTAGGCTGTGCTTTTTACCAAGTCAACACACTTTTGCCTAGAGTTGACCACCGTTTACACTGGAGTTGACTAAGTTGACATCAAAATTTTTAGCCTACTGAGATGAAATTGACCAACTTGTCAGTATTTCAGGTGAGTATTGAGTAAATCTATTAAATTAATCATTTAGCTATAAAGTACAAATTGTAAAAATAATTTAAAAGGAAACATTTTATTCAATTTCTTTCAGTGGCATTTAATGCAACATATTGCAGAGTGCGGTGCCGAATCGGAGCTGCTTCAACCTTCACATATGGCACAGCCTCACAGACTGGCAGCCACATAGCCAGTCAGCCAGTCAAATCTGTCCATTTGGCTAATAAATCCTTGAGCAGCTTATTGAGCAACGTCTGCGCATAAATATTATGGCTGGCAACTGGCCGAGAACAAGGACATAGAACGACTGTCGCCTGGCACTACACGATGCCCCCTCCATTCACTTTTCACTTCAATACTTTCAACTGCCCCCCCCCCCCTGCCCCTGTGGCATTAAAGCTTCGTATTCTGTGACCGCCTCGTACGTGTTAAATAATATTCAACGCCTTTTTCTCTGACTTTTTTTTTAGACCTCTGTCTCCCGCTCTCACAAATTGTTGAGCTGACATTGGATTTCGGTTGACTGTCGTGTTGGTATGCCAGCCCAGGATTTTTATTGTTGTTGCTGTTGTTGTTGTTGGAGCTGGTGCTTCTTAAGTACGCTCGCTGCACTAAAAGGATATGCAAATTGTTTGAATAGCAAACGACATGCTTAACAATTTTTACTCTGAGAAAGAAAGAAGTCCAACGTAACATTTCTCTTTAGCATGTTTTGGAACTAGTTTTGGTCAAACAATTTTTCCTCTAGCCATCGCATTGTTGTTTGTTTTTGCGCATTAAGTTGTTGCTACAAGGATACGAGGCATGTCCTCCACCTCGCAGCAATGTACAGGAAATGTTTTGTTACATTTCACACTCGTTGGATATAAACCACAATGTCCCATGTTCTTTAGCCCAAACTCCCTCCCAATTTTCCAAACTTAAATTGTTGCCTCCCTCTGTCTCTCTCTCTACCTTTCCCTATCTCCAGCTGGATTATTGAATTAGTTGATTTTATTGGGGCAGGAGAAGCCTGCAGCTTTTCTATTTGTGTTTTGTGCAGGGCAATAAATCTTTTGTTTTCCAGTGCCGTTTTACACATTTCAAATCTCATTTAAATCCGTAACAAGCCCAATTTCATGTTGTGGTATGTAGAGACAATTGAAACTCCTAGAGTTCCCCCTACTGAAAATCGATTCTGTTGGTTTTCTTGAGATAAACTCACCTTAAGGCTCGGTTACCTCTACAATTAATGCACAGTGGCAGATCACATGATGTTTTCTTTAGATGTTTCATGTTTATTTTCAATTAAGGATTCAAACTCTTTGCGTTGTCACAGCGTCAAGATATTAAAAGTACGGCAAAATGTTGTTTGGATCAAAGTTTTATTTGTGCTCTGCTAAAGTTGAATGTTAATTTTGCATAGCCAAAGTTAATGCCACATCAAAAACTCAGTTTAATGCGCCATCAAGCACAAAAATTGCGCAAACTCCGCAACTCGGAAAGCATATGCAAGAGTTATGGATGCTGGTAAGCTGATAAAGTAGACAAATCCGAGGGCAGGAAAAAGAAAATATCCTCTTTGATACTGGTATTTAGAGTTAACATTGATGGCAGATTACGACAGTCTACGGCAAGACAATAGGACAACAGGACGACCAACAAGTCGACAGGACAAGAAAATAAATATAACAACAATACGGTTTTATGTATTGTGCCCGTCTCCTCTCTCACCTTTGGAAACTTTTCCGAATAGCTGAAGGCATTTTTACTGCCCGGTCTGCAATTGAAGTTTCTTGAAAATGCAATTTTGTAGCAAGTAAATCTGATAAAGCAATTGTAAGTAGATTGCATTAGGCTGAAATTCAGTTTAACAAGGGCAAAAACGAATGGGTGAGCTCTTGAGAGGAGTTGCTACGAAACGAACAATTAGAAGGCACAAAGGTATCCTTAGGTCCCTCAATTTACAGTATCTCGAGTAAATCACTTAACCCTAATCCTAAGTCCCAGCTATTCATACCAATTTTTCAATTCGCTCCACAATCAAGAAACCAAAAAGAATAAAGAAATGAAAGCCAACAGTGGGAAGGATACAATTTTTATATTGATTCACTGTATATGTTCACCCTCTCTTTATTTTTTTTTTTTTGCTTTTTGTTATTTTTGCCTTGCTACAAGGATATTGACGTTGTCGTCGTTCCCGGCTGAATGATGATAAAGTGCCGCACCAAACCGCATTTCTACTATATATGCTAGCTGCTTGGGAAATCTATGTGGCAGTTGTCGGGTGCATATTTATGCACAGTTCAAAGATCAAAATGAATATTTTATTTGATTTGATTCCTGCTTGGCTGGGCTGCTACAAGAAAAGCATTTTTAAGCGCGCCAGAAACGCGCAATCCTTGGCATAATAAAGTCCTTGGAGAGCCACCAGCGGGCCAATTGTCTGCTTACGGATTTGAATACTCTCAGCGCATTAACTATGAGTGTGAGTGAGTGATTGAATATGTGCTGTACATGTGACTGCACAAGGTTGTGAAATGTGCTTATTCTCTGTGTTAACTCTGCTTAATGCCCTGTTAAAGTGTTAAAAGGAATGCAAAGAAAAGGGAGGAAGGTGCTTAAGTCGAACTCAAAATTCGTTTCAATCATCACATTTAATTTCACATTGAAGGTACTCTGGCAATTAAACGTTTGTTCAATTTAATTTATAAAAAATTTTTTTCTTGTTATAATATTTCTTTGGTTTTATAAAAAGATAAAACTTTTGAATAAGAAAAGCAGGTTCGGGTGCCGATTGCCTAAAAATATTCATAAGACTAATCGGCTATTTAAGATTAATTAATCATATTTAATTAATTAAATAAATAAAGTAGGGATTCGGAAACCGGAACCGAATATAACGTCAAAGAAATCTTAATTTGTTTAGGTCTTAAGGAGGATTTTCTTCATAATGAAATCGAGAAGAACAACAATGATGCTAATACTAAGAAGTCTCAGTTACTCTCGCAACAGTTTGGCATGCAATTGGAGAATCAGGATCACATTCGTGAAAAGCAGGTCAAGAATGGAAAGGAGGCCAAATTAAATACAGAACAAGTTTAAACAGATTCACAAACAATTTACCATAAGCTGCAAAAAGAGGCAACTTGTAAGCAGAGAAAAATTCAGTGATTAGAAGAGTAATGATTCACAGCTGAAAAATAGATACACTTTGAATTTTGAAAGCTTTTATGTTTATGCACATACGCAATTACTAAATATGCCAGAGTACACACACATACACAGCAAAGGGTGCGAAGTAGAAAGTTCCTCGGGAGTGTGCATAGTTTGTGGTGGTGTCCTGGTCACCGATTCGGCTCGCTGCGTTCTCATTTTGTGCTGCAAATCCATCAAAGCATGGCTGCTCCAAGGCTGCAGCGTATTTCACACGCTTCGCTGGAGTTCTGTAACTCGGATTGGTAGACAGAAGAGAGGACAACTAGGACAGCCAGGACAACAGAGGACAACACAGGAAGCTTGCTCCAACCGAGGCGGCGTCGAGAAAACTTTTTTGCCAACGCTGCTGGGCAAAACTTTCGCCGGCGTCGCTGAGCCTGCACAAAATGTGTGTCCAAAAAATGATTTGGTTGCTTAAATAGCAGTTGGGCTTTAAAAATGTTTTGACTTGGCATATTGCTCATGCATATAAACTCGCAGCGTCCTTTCACCTAACAGCCCAGCACAGCCTCCTAAATGCGCCTAAATGAATTTTTGTTAGTTGGCTGGCAAAAGTTTTGCCTGCACCTTTGAGCAAACTTTCTTCGAATGCCTCAAGTTTTTGGCCAAACATTGCCAAAGGCAGAACTCCATGCTCAACTTTTATAATTATTTGATTTGCTACACAATCACTCCGTATGTGTGTGTGTGTGAGGTCTTTGAGCAGGATGTGGCCTTTCTTGGCCCGACGATGACAATATTATTGCAACTTTTTGTCGAGAAGTTTGGTGAATATTGAAATACGTATTATAGAAATATGTATGTATTATGAAATGCAAAGTAACCTTTTGAATTACAGTCACATCAATTACAAACTTCAAATCACCTTAGTTTTCATTTGAATCTGAATTCATTTGAAATTTTATATGTGTTTCTATAAATACACCTTTTGGTTAGACAACTAAACAAATATCAAAACATCTGTTGCCTAAGCAAGCAAAGAGAATAAACACTGTCGCTTGTCTCAGTGATAAAACGAAGATTATCATTCTATGGTAAGAAGATATAAGAAATTCTGGTGGGAGACAACATTTCTCTCTTTCTCATCGTGTTAAAAAAACAACTGTTGCTTACAGACAATTGTCACATCAATTACGGCAATGTTGAGTGTCTGGCTGATACTCTTGGGTCTTGCGTGCTACCGACCTTAGAGTTTAGTTAGTCGATCGTCTGCTTGGTTATACGTTTACCTGGAGAAGCTCTTAGCAGAAATATTGAGCTTATGGGAGTCTCCACTCTTACCTTTATCTCCAGTTATCTGGTTAATACAACAGTTCAAGAGCTTGCCAAAAATGAACATATTTCATGGAATCTGAAAAGTGCAACTTGTATTCCAAATATTTGGATAATGTTCTTTACGATATACATTAGTTACTTGATTTATATTTTATTTTAATAATAATTTATTAAAATTTAAATTTCGAAGTATAAATTATTGGGGACCCACACATATTTTAGTTAAAACAGGTAATCGAGATTGACATTTCAAGTTATTTTTTCGAAGCTCCTGTGAAATAAATGGATGATCCGATATAAAAGCATTATTTGTCCAAAAAATCAATTCTTTTGAAAGTCATTCTGATATATCATTAAAAATTAAATAAAAACTACATAATTTCAAAAAAATACCATATAAATATAATTTTACTTAAAAAACCTATTTTTTTGCTGTAAAGATCGCTATTGATTGTTTTTATCGAGCTTACAATTTTTTTAAAATACCACATCGGCAAAAACCAGTCAGCTTCCATGTGTGTAATACCAGCATGTTATTATTGATAAATTTTCGAAAAATTATAAAGGCATTGAAGCACCTAAAAAAGTAAAAATTTCATGAATAAAAACATCTATAATAATATATAAGGTACATTCATCGACTTGAGATTATTAATGAACTCATAAACTACTTGTTGCGTACCGCGATTTACAATAAATCTTTCTGTGCCCGAATATCGTAAATTTTATCACTCAAGTTGCATTCTTAGCGACATTTGGTATGAGGTTATTATTTTAAATTAGTTAAGTTTAGTTAAATTAGAGAGTTCGATGCAATTACTGTATTTTCTTGCTTAGATTCTATGACTTTCCTCTCACCTGCCTATAATATCATTCACAAAACGGTGTCCGGTTTGTTTCGAAAGAAAATAAATAATAACTAAAACCGATATTTGCGTATGTTAGTTACCCAACTGCTTTTGCGTATTCATAGGAGCAAAGTAATTTACCCAGTTAATTAATTGATTGAAATTGGGGTTAACGGTCAGTACTTTGTATAATATATTAAATTCCTCAAGTATATGTAAATACCTTCCACTTGAGCTGTCAGCTTTTTAGCATATTCACAGCATTTCTCGGGTGGATGTCTTCACACAACCTCCATTTGTATCGGCCGTTCAACGAGGCGAACATGTGTTACCCATATGCTAAGTATTCTAGCCTCAGACCCCTGGCGGTGGCGGACCCTGTTGGCTGTTGCTTTCGTCAACTGCAACATAATTTATGACGCTTTCATTAAAAGCGACAAGCGAGACAAACGCCCACACACAATCACGGCTGGCAACAAATGTCTGACTGCAACAACAGTAACAACAACTCCAACTGCCACATTGAGTCCGAAATTTGTGTGGGTTTAAAATTTGTTTGTGCCGTTCTGTGCCGTTTTGTGCTGTTCCCTTACGAGAAGACAGCGACGGGAACGTCAACGACGACGACAACGACAACTCCAACTCGGTTACGTGTGCCAGACAGTTGTCAGGTGGAGCGCTGTAGATGTCGGCAACATTTCACCCCAAACGGTGTCAATTTTTTAATGTCAAACGGTTAACTGGCATGCCGCTGCACACAGTCAAGGATCAAGCGATCCTGGATCCTGGGCGTTCCAGTCGCCGTCGCGCTCTGACATAATTAAAGGCCATTAATCACGTGTGCTGATTCAACAGCGCCCACCCGCAAGGACTCGAGCTGACCCATCGTATCGTGGGGTTAATCAAGCCACTTGGGGCGCGGGTCTAGGCTGAATTTTAAATTGTGCAGCCAAGATAGAGTCCCAAGCCCAGACCGGGCTGGACATTGCTCCGGTATCGCTTCTCGCGTAGCCTGTTACACAATGTGTCCAACTGGACAAATTCTTTTTACACATGCTTCGTTTTTTTTGTTATTTTCGACCGATTTTTCCCAACCATTTCTCTTTTTTATATTCTCTTGATTTGCTTCGTTTTTTAACTTTTTCTGCAGCAGCATTTTGGCGTCAATTAACGTTCTTTGTTGTGGCGTTACATTGGACACTTTTTCAGCCCGGACACACATAGCCACAGTCATAGCCAAATCTATAGCTCCACGTAGATTGGACGTTACACTTCAATACGCTTCAATGAAGCTGCTTTCGGCGAGTTAGACTGCAAATGGCGCTACACTTAGAATCGAGAAAATAATTGAACTGAAAACATGAAAACAGAAACAATCAAGAAAAGATTGAATGAATAGGCGTAGCAAGAAAATTAATAATAAAAATTTATAAATTTTAAAAAATATAATGAGTTAAAGATATTTTTAATTTTTTTTATTTTTTATTTAATTATATTTTTGTTTATTTATTTATTTATTTTATTATTTATTAATTCAATTATTTATTTATTTAACGTTGATAGAGAGCAGTCAACTAAAAATTAATTGAATTAAAATCAAAATTAAAAATAACATTTAAAATTATTAGTTAAAGTAAATTTAAAAAAAATTCAAGCTTAAAAAGAATTTAATAGCCATGGCTATAGCGCATTGTACAGTAAAAAAATAGAGAAAAACTCAATGATATGACAAAACAAACTCACAGATATTCACTACAGTAGCACACACCCACACCCAAACACACACAGACAACATGCAGGCATGACACATGTCACACCAACACACACACATACACACGTGAACGCACACATAGATACGATACCGATACCGAAACCGAAAGATATCGGGATACATTGATGCTACGGCGGCGGCGCTTATATGGACTTATAGTCTCTCATATTGACCGCGACGGGGCAGAGCCCGCGACACCTTCGCTACAACACGCTGAGCCTCCCGATTCCCCAATCTCCAATGCCCCATCCCCATCCCATTCCATGGGTGGGCGAATGGGACGCTTGGGGATTGATTTTTAACGAGCGACAACGCGACGTTGGAGGCTAGTGAGACCATCGAAGCGCTATGAATGTTTTGCCCGCTTGAATGTTGTGTGAAAAATTATGGAAAAACAATTTTTAATGGACTTAAACTGCTGAAAATGGTCGCCATGTGTCTGCATTAAAGGGTTAAAAGTGCATAAAAATGAAGGAAATATTTTGTTCAAATTGCTGCATGGGCTTTTGGCTTTGAAGTGGCCAATTTAGCGAGTAAAGTTTTTATATAACCCTGGGATTTGCTGGATTTTTATGCGAAGCTTTCATCGACAATGGCAATTAACAGTTCTAGGGATATATTGCATGTAGAAGCAGGTCAATAACTAATAGCTGTCCAATTGATTTATGTTTTTTGTTAATACTCTTACTTTAGCATTTTCAAATCCAAATTAGTGTGGGATCTTAGCTGGTCGACTGACCAAACAGACAGGCAGCCTGAACATGGTTAGATCAAGGACCAGGCCAAAATCAACATGACTGTGGCCCAACCAATCAAATCTTAAAATAATACACAAAACACGAGCCAACCACAGACCCTGACTTAGAGACTGAAACAGCAACAGGAACAGAATCCGAAGCAGGGAGGAGGGAGGAGGGAGACTAAGCCAGGGTAACATTTAAATTTCTACAACCAAAAGCTACTTTGTGGCTTTAAGCAACAGCAACAACAGTAACAACAACAATGGCTAAGTACCAAAGTAAACATGGCATAGATGTCACCGAGCGGAGGGCAAGGGGCGTCCAAACTTTGACCACATAAAAGGCAGCGGCTACGGCGACGACGAAGGCGACAGCGACGTCGACCCGGCGAAACTTTATGCAAAATGCCCGCGGGCAATGCACACATGAAGCAGGCAGTGGGGGGTAGAAGGGGGTTTTGGCACGCTCTATGTGTTAATTTGGTTGGACGTAATTGTAACTTGGCATGCGAGGGCGCAAACTGGAAAAGTGTTTTAATTGAATTATTTTCATTGTCGCCCCAACCGAAATCCTATTCCTGCGTTCTGCCCCTATTCCTTTTCCCGCTCCTGCTCTGCTCCTACCGGTGCCTGCCTTCTGGCATTATTAACTTTTTCTTGTTGCTACAATTTATGCAAACTTTCTCTAAAAAAAAGGAAAATAACACACACAAAATTAAAGAACGCAGCCCCCATCGCAACAAAAAGTTAAATGAGTTAAACGAGCAATTTTATGAGCATGTCGAAAGTTTCACAAATGCCCCACAATAAAACAAGGCGACCAATTGTGTGTGGGATGCTCCAACCCAGTTGCAAGTTACCAGTTACCAGTTACCAGTTGCCAGTTGCCACTTGCCAGTTACCGTTACCTTTGTTAACCCGCGGGCTTTGCACCCCTCGACTCAAATTTGAGCGTGAGTTTTACTTGTCTAATTGTTTGTAAATGCAATTTGTATTGCAGAAACAGGGCGAGAATCGCATGTGAAATCAATGGACTTCCATCTCTCTCATTACATGTCTCTTTCTCTTTCTCTTTGGCGTTTCCTTACATAAGTTTTGAAAGTAAAGTTTCGGATGATTTCATTGTGGCTGTTTAACAAGTATTTGTTGATAGTTGTTGAAATTTAAAATCTTATCTTGTACAAAACTATCAATCGCAAATCTCGTGGATTGCAGCTTCCACGTTTTGTTTGATTGCTATCAAATTAATTTTCATCAAAGTTTCTTGGGATTTATAAATCATATCTAAAAGATTTATATTTTTTTTATTGATAGAAATAATAGAAGAAATATATTTCGATTCCAAAGTTGATTATTTAAGTTGCAATTGCTACAAATTATACTTTCCCCTATAAAGTCACACCACTTTTTCCCATATAGAATTTAGATTTTGACCACTTTTATGTTATATTTATTTAAATAACTTGATTTTCATTGAAAGAAATAAAAGGAAGGATATCAAATAGAAATTGAGACGTTGGTACAAATAACGGAAAAAAAAATTAGAATGATTCTAAGAGATTTTAGAAATACATCTTTAATTAATACATACTTAAGTACTATTTTTGATAAATATGAAATATTATAAAACAGAAGAAATTTGTAAAATTAAATGCTATTAAAATTCAAGGATATTCTTAAATTTTTATCGTCTTTTATCAAGTGAAAGCTCTGAATCAAAATCCAATTATGGGAACCTACATAGTCGCAATTATTTGACCCATAACTTTGCAAGCCATAACAAAGTTATGCCACACACACGCACACACACACACTCGCACACACACACACTCGCACACTATAATCCCCTGCACATTCTTATCGCATCAGCCAAAAACATTTTCAATTTCAATAGGCTAACGAGTTGTTATTTTTTTCTTCTTTCATTTCTATGAGCAGAAGAGCAAAGCGTGTAAAAATTGTACGCCAAAAAGGCCAAATGCAAATGGAAAATGCCAAAAAGCGGCCAAAAGAGCAGTAACAACAACAATAGCAACAACAACTGAAACAGCACCAACGGAATAAGCCATTCACACTTTCGGATGGGTCGCCTGACTGACTACTTTTATGTATGAGTGTGTGAGTGTGTGTGTGAATATGTGTGAGTGTATGTGTGTGAATTCTAATTCAAAGGCCAAACAGCAGCCACAATGGCAACACGTCGCCCCGTCCAAGGCAACCCAATCAAAAAATGGCAACTGGTTGGCAGGTGCAGGGCTGGTGGTAACGGTACGGCTAAGGCTAGGGGTATGGGTGGGGAACGATAAGGGCTGGGGTATTGCAAAGCGCAGGACGATGTGCAAAATGTTCTTAATTCTCAATTCATATGCAAATTTATTTTATCGCCAGCTCTGCTGCTGTTGCTGCTGCTGCTGCTGCTGCCTGCAACAACAATGAAGGATTGTGGCTGCCTGCCTGACTGACTCGCCGGGCAGAGTGGAAATCATCCATGCACACATACACCATCACGCACACACATGGGGCTTGACTTTTGCGGCTCAGTTTGGTTTGACTGTGGAGATGGCTGCAGGTTGCCTGTTGTAGAGAACTGCGGGTAAGGGGGTTGAGGGGTTGCCAACTCGTTATTGCTTGTAACTGTGCATTTCATAGCCCATTTTGGATTTTGAATGGCGTTCCCTTTCAGCTTTGTAATTGATCGCACACATTACAAATTGAAATCCATTGGAGAAGTGCTTAAATGCCAACTTTTAAGTAGGCAACAATAATTGCAGCCACTGTCTCTCTCTCTCTCTCTCTCTGTCTTCCTCACTCTCTCTGTCTTCCGCACTCTCAATCTCATTTTGACTATGCCATTTAGTGCATCACTTAGTTAGTTATGAGCCGGATTGTCAGCAGCATTAGACAGTCGCTTAACTGTCGCCATCATCAACACTTGGCCATAATTAAAAGCTCACGCAACATTTGCTGCCACTTCTTGGCTTGTCACTAATTGTTGGCCCTGGACTGGTTCACGATGCAAGTAATGATTATGGCCAGGATCTGGCTGCTGGCTTCTGGCTGCTGACTGCTGACTTCTGATTGCCAGCCATTCGGTCGAGCACAAAGCTGGCAACGCCAAGTGCCAATTAGCAAGCAAAATAGATTGTAAATTTTAATGACATACACGGCCCGGTTCAAGTGCTTGTTCCGGCTGTGCTTGTTCTTAGTCTGTGCTGATTTTTTCTTTCTTTCATTCTGGTGCTTTCAAAGGCAATTCCTTTAGCAAAGGAGTCAAAGACGTTGACCGCTTGCTGCATCATTGAATATAAAATACACTAACCGAGTGTATCTGTGTCCTTCACAATGTGTGTGTCCACTTCAATTAAAAAGACTTTCACCCGCTGCAAAAAGGGGGCTAAGAGACTTGAAAAACACTTCCGCCTTACTTTACTGGCCTCTCCTACTTTGGTAAACGTTTGCAATTGCTTTGAAATTGCGCAGACGTGCCGTGCCATGAGTCCGTCAGAGACAGAGGAAGAAAAAACTGTCTACCTTCTGGTTGACAGTCCAGCAGTCCAAGCGGCGGCCATTGCAGCACAACATGACTTCCGCTTCCGCTTCGTGTATGCTTGTGTGTGCTTGCGTCTGTGCATTTGTGTGTGATTGTGTGTGTGTGTGTGATGGAGCGAACAAGAATCCCACACACAGTAGAGTAAAATCAATTCAAAGCCTTCTTCCACGAGTAGAAGCTGCTGCTCAATTGCCCTTTTTTGTCATCAACATCAACGCTAGCTCATCGTCATCGCCATCATTGCCACTGCCATTGCCACTGTCATTGCCTTTTCCATTCTCATTCTCATTCTCAATCCCATTCCGCTTTCCATGCTCATTCTCATCATCTCTCAATTTTCGTCCCTTTGCTTGTCCAGCCAAGCCAGTTGGAAAAATGTCGCCAACGTCTTCCTCAATTGAAATTGCCAAACGACAAACCCTTTTTCTGGCTCTGTCTGAACAGTCTGCGTCTTAAAACAAGGCCTTGGCCATTAAACGGATCCCATTGTAACTTTTCCTAGTGAAATATTTCAAATCGTACTTACTCCATGAGTAGATACCAAACAAGTTCATTCATTAAATGTATGCTGTACTCGACAATTAATCGCTTATCCGTGGATTCGTGGCCATTGGACATGTCATTACTTGGAAAACCTCAATGCTTATGTAGATCGGCTATTTGAGCTCAAGATTTTGCCCACTTTCAGCCTTACAGCCTTTTGTGATCTGTAATATTTTCCAAGTCAGGACAAATAGTTTCATAGATAGGGTTAAAATCTGGTTAAAATGTTGACAAAATAATGCGTAGTCTGAGCTGTACAGAGGAACATAATCAGAAAAATGATCTGTTGAAATAACTAAGTAAACTATAAATAGAAAATAAGTCAAATTAGTAGCATTAAAATTTGACTACATCCAAACTAAATTATCTGACTTTTTCATTTAATTTATAATAAAATGCAACTTCTATGATCTACATACGAAAACATCCAATTCTACACAATTATTTGTATTATTTTTTACACGATTAAATGAATCTGCCTAAATTTTATCGAGATGCAGGTAAAAAGTGTATAAAAGAGTGCACTTAAAGTTGAATTGTTAGTGCCAAGCACATAACAGCAATCACAATTGTTAGGCGGAAACAATGTACATACAATTATGTATGCTTATTGCGGCACATCCTGCAGGAAACAACAAGCCCCAAAATCCGTATAAGGCTCATTAGAAAAGTTTTTTGGTCATGGCGGCAGAGCCCCAAAATTGACCATAAAATAAATTGAAGTCTGCAACAAAAACAAGAAACGAATTCGAGTGAAACAGGTGGAACAAAAAGCATAACAACTGCAGCGTGACAAACAATGGGACAGTTGAAATGGGTTCAGGGATGGCATGTAATGCTCCTGTTCTGCTAGTCATGTGTCAATGTAGAGGACGCCGAGGTTGACTCCGATTCCGATTCCGACTGCGGCTCCCTTGGGTGGTAGAGAGGCGATAAGAACAACGAACGGCGATAGTGTCACAAAACAAATAAGTTGCCTAAAAACCGCAAAACCAACAGCAACAAACTGGACACGACACGGCAGCAACAACAACGACAACAACAACAATGACCACTAATGTTCAACCACACACAAATAAAGATATATAGAGACCATACATATACATAGCATATAGGAGTCCATATAGGAGGAGAGGGAGTGAGCGATTTCAAGTGTCACGCGGTTGCAATTGCACTATCAAACTATTGCAGGCATAGGAAAAATGTTTGGCGTTGTCTTTAAAACTTTAACTGTCGAAACTGTTGGAACATTGAAAAACAAATAGTAAAATCAATGTATAATAAAGTAGAATTTAATATACAATTTTCAGATCAACAGAATCCAGAAAAAAACAATAAAAAAATAAACAAAACATTTTTAGTTATACCAAATGCATTTGTTCAGTGATTCCCAAATCCCGTCCGCAAACCGATCCAAAATCTTGCTGTATGATTCAAATCGAGAGAGCGAGCCATTTTCTAACTTTTGAGTGCTTATAGTCATCAGTGGAAAATAATTATAAGTTTCAAGTTGATTCAATTGTTGTTTTATATTGCACCTTGAGACGGATATTTCTGCAGAGATAAAAATTTCTTTAACGTTCCTTTGTTGTCCAGTTGGAAGACCTACAACAACGGCAATTTCCCCTTTTCTAAAATGCATAATCATGTATTCAAAAATTTCAAAAGTTGGTTAATTCAGGTCAGATTATTTTTTTTATTGGCTTTGAACTTCAACGTTGGTTTAAAGGACAAAAATTTCGCTGTAGCTAAATGCATTGAGTTGTTGTACTTTTAAACAAGCCTCCAAAATGCTAGCACTTTGGAGCACAAAATTAACAGTTTTTTAATCCTATAAGTAGCAGTTCGTATTAAACCAAAAAATTTTTCTTCTGAAATCAGAATTTGTTTAATTAAACATTTCATAGAAACAATATTTATTGCTTATGTTAGAATGTAAAACTTAAGCAAACGAGCCTTTCAATCAGAGACTGCAAGTAATAGTTATGAGTCTAAAAAAATGTTAGCACAAAAATGCGCCCAAGAAGAGTGGGAAAAACATACATACTATATGTAATTTTTTAACGCCAAATTCGAAAACAGGATTAACTTTTATATGCAATTTAAATAATAAAATGTTTATAACAAAATGTGAAATATAAGATAATTTTTATATAAAAACTGAAATATAATAATTGTTTTTAACTTTTATCATTAAAATAATTTTAATAATTAAAAATAATTTTTTTTATTATAATCAGCTAATAGATCTTATTTTTTCATTTTTTGAATAAATAATCATAATTGTTACGGTCCCTGCTTTTTATAAAAGTCTTCAAAGAATAATTTAGGAAAAAGTCTTTACCAATAATTGCAATCGATGCCATTTTTATTACATTTTGGACCAAATTCAGGAAATTTATTTCTTTAATTATCCTTTCATTCTCAATGAACTTCAGGAATTCGTTTCCTGATGACTATGGCTGGGTTAAAGTTTTATAAGAAAGATTTAACGTGTCAAGTAGTTGCAATTTTAACGTAAAAGATTCATGGAAATATATAAAATATTTCTTAAAGTTTTAAAATTAAGTTGTTGGTGGCGAGCTACGAGTAACGACTGCATCACTTTAATGCCGTTGCCTACTTTGATTCGCACACAATTTTTGAAGTGCTCTGTAAATATTTTCTAATATATTTTGCACTCCCATTGGGGGGCGACCCGACTCGCAAACGCCTGCCTAAGATTTCATTACGCCGCACTCGAGAGTTTCCGTGTCTGTCTGCCTGGCAGTTCCCCAGCTTCCCGGCTGACTCCGCCCACGTAATGAAAATTCTTGCTACGTAATTAGCAATGCAGCCGCCCTTCGTTCGGTCGAGTAGTAGATGCAGAGGGGAGAAGGGGGAGGAAGGAAACGAGGAGCTTTGAGGAGCATTGGCGGCGGCATTGCCGGCGTTTCGAGTATTTGAGTGTGTTTTTAATACGCATCAACAAAGTGGGCAATGCCAGCAGCAGTTGGAGGGAGCTGTCGAGGGTCCTGGCAGGGGCAGGGTTACCAGCGGAGGTGTCGTCGTTGGCACTCCGAGCAGCTCCATTCACACTTGACATATGCAAATGTGCACTTTAAATGGATTTATATTGTACGTGGCCTGCCATTAGCCTCAATGTGCTTTCTTTTGTGGGTCGAGTTGGCCAACTTGGTCGACTAATTAAAGGCTTCGAACAGAGTCGGGATTTAAGTGATTGTAGTGATTGAAATATCAAATGGGTCACAAATATGGAAAACAAAAAGGAATGCAACACACACTCAAAAGGTTGAAAGGCTATCGCAATGCAGATGCGTCACTTGCCAAAATCAAAATCAACATCAACATCATAAGGACCAATTCAGCTCATTGTCTGCATTCAAATTATTTACACATTATCTGCAGAAGGCAGCCAAAGGATCCCCCAAGGGCATGTCACACCCAGACACTTGTAGAAAGAGAGAGAAAGCATTGTTATTTTAATAGTTTAAGTAACCATAATATGTTGAGTACTTTTTAATAAACTTGAAACATGAGCAAATGTTTTGTTTTGTTGTGCGCGTGCGGCACAAGGACACCAGGGACCGTCAGGAGCTGGCAAAGGGCAAAGGCCAACTCAACAGCAACTGCACAGCAAAGTAGCAAGTACGAGTACGAGTTGTTTCTACAGCACGGCCCAAGATTTATGCAAACCAAAATGTTGCCAAAAATTACAATTTAATGGAGTAGACATTCTGTGTTCCTTGCTGTTGTGTGTGCATGTTCAAGTGTGCTGGTGTGTGTGTGTGTGTGTGTGTTTGTGGCACATAATGAGCAGTGAGCAGCGACCAACTTGTAACAAAACTTGCAGCCAAAAGCACAAAGACACAACCTAAAAGAGCAAAGACTTGGCTGGGCAAATGGGGAGAAATGTCGAGTGGCCAACTGAGAATGTAAGCAAAAGTAACTTCTCTAATTTTGTAGGAAATATGAAGCCATTAAAGCTGCAACAGACATGGAAAATGGCAACATCTTGACTGCGCCAAAGTCTCTAATGCAGCATGCAACATGCCCCCGGGCAGGCCATGTGGCGCCCTGTGAAAGTTGTCCTCGAGAGTGTGAAAATAAATTCTGAAAAAAGGTGGAGATGCCAACTGGTTTGCATGTTTCGCCTTTCCTCTCTCCCCTTTCCCCCTACCCCATCTCCTGCTTCACTTCCAACTCTAGTAAAAACATCTGTTGCATTTTTTCTATTGCAACAATTTATATGCACAAAAGGATAGAAAAAAAGACAAACAACAGCAACAACAACAGCTAGTGTACACTTATACATATATTTAATTGCCAACTTTCAAGTGACAGGCAGCGAGAAAAATGACCATTGCCTGGGGTCGTCCAACTAGAAGTCCCTTTCCTGCCGCCATCACATATTCCGGCCAAACGCTCGAAAGGCTTGCACTTAATCACTGCTGCCACCAGCTGTGCGGAGCTCGCCCTGTGGTTGCAGTCTCGACACTGACTGCGACTGTCCTTTTTTATAACACAATTCTTTTCAAATTTATCGGTTCGAAAATGAGACACCTGCGTGGCTCTAGTGAACTACGTTTGCAATTGTTCTGTACATTCAAACTGGCCTTTTGTAAATCCGAGCATACATAGATCACAATAGCAAAGGCTGTGTTGAATATCGTGGCGTATGAGTAATATCAAAGCTTTTAAAATTATTTTTTTTATATATTTATTGATATTTTTATAGCTTAAAATGAACCATAATTAACAATATTACAATTGCAATAAGTAGATCTTTTTGATTTTTAATAAGTTGTAAGTTGAGACTTTTCATCTTTATACCCTGTGCCCACTCCGTCTGTCTGTCCTAGATATCATACACAAAATAAGATGAAAAGTCAAAGTTTGTCTATTTGACTCTTTGTTTGTTTGTATCCAAGTGTTGAGATAGCTTCGATTTTAAAACGTGAACTTATTCCCTATAATAAATCCAAAAAAATGTATAACAACAAATATATAAAAAAAAAAAATAAATAAATAAAAAATAAGAATAATAATAACAGTAAAAATATAATTTATAATTCATGCATCACAATAGTTTATTTAAACAATAAAAAATGAAAACTAATTTAAATTAATCTTAAAACTAAAGCCAATATTATTTATGATAGTTTATTATTTTGAATTGTTAAACCATAGTAATATTTTAGAATCGATGTTTATAATTGTGACTAATGCCTTAAATTAGCGGTGTGCACGCAGTGGCTCCGGGAGCAGCGGTTGCTCCCAACTTAGGTAGACTCTAATAGAGTTGTTGTTGTTGATGTTGTTGTAGTGCTCCCGAATTCGAATCTCGTGCCCACCGCTGCCTTTAATAGTAAGCGTTAGCTTGCAACACTAGGGATCGAAATAAAGATATTAAATCATGATGATAAATGTTTTGAATGTCCATACTTTTATTCACACTTTTGATAAGAAATCAAATTATGTTCTTCAAACGAAACCACAACGAAAATTTCTCGCCGAAATTAAGGTATCTTTTGCGATTGGAATTGAAGTAAGAAAATGGTTGTTAAAACGCATTCACCGCAACGACGGCTGCAAGAAATTAACTTAATTTTAATTTACGTTGATTAATTGCATTGTCAGGCGAATGCGAGATGAAATGTCGTCCAGTGCGACGACACATGGTCGAGAATCGAGAACTTTTTACACCCAAATATAGTCCGATGGAAACCGCATGCCAAGTGTTAAATGTCAGCCACGTTTTTAATGCAATTGAGCGGCGGCATGTGTGAATGCCATTTAATTATAAATTAAAATAATATAAAAATACATTTACATACTTTGAGGCTGCCAACGTTTGGTTGAGCCAAATGTCATTTTAATTGGACTGCAATGTAGTCGAAGCTTACTCAAAAAGATACCCAAAACTATTGAGGGTGCTCGAGTTTCAGTTTCAGAACTGAAATGAACGACGCCTCGTCGGTTCGAATTGTTCTTCAAATTACTTTTTAAGCACCGCACAAATTTCATTGAAATTCCGTTTGCACAACGCCAATAATGTCGTACATTACGTTGACTTTTTGTTGTATTTTTATATAATATATATTTCGGTTAACTTTTTTTATTCGTTGTCCCGAAAAACAGAAAACATGTTGTTCTATTTGGATTATTTGGATGGGGCTGGCTATCTAGTGCAATGGATATTTATTTTAATGGTCTTGGGTGTTCCGAATTCGGGAATTAAATGAAACGTAAAAAGCTAACTGCTTCAAAAGTTGCCACCGATTTGCATAAATGCTCAATGCCCGATGGCGGCAACAAATAAACAGGTGTTCAACAGGATATTAAATGTTTTTTCCTTTGTTTTTATCTTATTATTATTTTTGTTTGTTTTTTTTTGTTCAAACTATTGCGTAGAACCCTCTTAAGTGTGCCCATTAGCATGCCGAGCACACGCTCTTGTTTCTTCTTTTTTTTTTATTTGGCTCGCCAACGTTTTTTGCCATTTGCATTAAGGCGTGATAATTAGGCATGTGTTTTGGCTAAATCATAAAGTGCCTGAGATAAATAAATAGAACTGCCCAAAGATAATGCTGCTGGGTGGCCCAATATTAAATCCTTACTCGAAAAGTGTGCAGAGATCTCTTTCCAAGTTCTCTAAACATACCAAAGACTTGCTTAAAGGGTTCCTCAATTGATTATTTATTCAGCGCGTCGACGCTTTCTAATTTCGAATTATGTATATACACAGCTACCTGTTCAGAATAGATGGTCAGAAGATTTTCAACCAGTAAACGGATTTTGATTTATGCATAATTACAAAACGCACAGAAGTTCATTACACGCATGCGAAATTAATTGCGTAAGCCTCCGAATTTCCAAACTGTTATATGACATCATAGTTGGAATTCATTATCAAAGCAGAATAATTTACTTGATCTAGTTCTGAGTGAGCAATTTATGCCTATGAGAACAAAAAACATAATCAAAAATGCATTTTGTAGTGCAAAAAGAAAGAAATTAAGTGAATTGTCTCTTGCTTATAAGAAGGTGCAGTACCACGTTGCGTATGATTAATGCATTTGGAAATTGTGGCTAGCAAAAAGCCGGCCGAAAGGAGCCTCCAACAGGCGACAGCCGTCGAGACTGAGCCGTGGCTCAATTAATGATGAAATGCACGTCGTGGAATAGTGTCTGCATTGAGGGGGAAAACGAAAGCAATAATTGACTTTTAAAAGGAAACAGGTGGCGCCCAGTGAAGACGTCAGCAGAGCAACTGACGTCAGTTGTCCGTCGGTTGGGCGGATGATTCAGACCAGTTGACTTCGGGTATAACTGCAATTGCAATTGCATTATACTCTGCACATCTATTTTGGTATCAGGATGAATCACCACACTCCTCTTTTGATATGGACCTCTGATTGTCTGACCATCTCCCATGCCATCTTATTTATGCACTTCATGTCTTTGGGCTTTATTTTAATTTTAATTCTCTAGTCGGCTCACTTTTATCAACGGCGATAAGCCGCACACGCATCCATAAACCTCGTTTCCACTTGCCATGTCTACGGACGGGTCTACAAAATGACCTTAAAATGAAATGAGCCATTTTATTGTTATGGTCAACATGCGTGCACTACTTATTTACCAAATATACAAATAGAATAAAGAGGAGGAAACTTTTGACTGGATTATCAACTCCTTATAACGAACATTTCAATTGGTCATATTGGGCTGATCGAATTAACCATAATGAGATTCATAAAGTGATCGAAACGATCTCCACACTTTTACACTTGCCTCGCAATTCGATAATGCAAATTCAGTTAATGTTATCCAGTTAATAATCCAATCGTGGTTGTTAGCAACTGGTAACTGACAATGGGCAACGGACGGTTCGCACGTTCGGACAACTCGAGTCGCTTCCAGGGAGAACCGACGCCGCATACTAAGCAGCCCACTTTGGGTATATCCGAGTTTTAGCAACAATGCTCATTATGTACGTTTTGTACGATTTTTGCCAATCTGCTTTCGTATATAAATCTAACGCGTTTCGCTGGACAGTCATCACTTCTTTGGTGGAAACTTCAGTGTCAAGTTTAGCTCCTGCTGTGATCAGTGCAGATCAGTGCGCGACTCTAATAAATTTCAATTCAATATCACCGTTTGCCATCTAACTCGCAAGGATTTAAAATCAGGGAAATACCCAAAAACATCAGTCAATCAATCAATCAGAATGAAGTTCAGTGCTGCGTTTGCTTTGTTGGTGATCGTCGGGTTTGTGGCCAGCGGCGATGCATTGCCAGCCAGAAAAAGTGAGTTAACAGAGCGACGCCATTTCTCAAGGATAACAACAATACTTGAACGAAATCTTTGAGAGATTCCCTTCATAATCAATCCATCCGGAATTCCTTTTGTGTCTCATCATGAAACTCATTCATTTTCATATTCGCTTTCGATTCCACTGCATTTACTGACTGAAGATCGGCAATACCTTGTTCCAGGAATGGTGTACTACCAGCAGCCCGCGGCCGCTGAATGGTACGCTGGCGCTGGTCCCCAGCAGAGGGTCATGTACATGCAGTATGTGCAGCCAGGACGCACTCATGCCCGCTCCACTCAGGCGGCCAGCGCACTTGTGGCTGGCGAGACTGTTGCCACTGGCACATATCTGAAGGGTAAGCTGACACTGGAACCATCCATCCACACTAACAATCCCAACTAACCCGAACTTCCATCCGGTTGTCTAACAAAGATTGCGATCACGCAGAGTCCGATGTGGCACTCAGTGTCGATGAAATCAGCGCGGAGAGCGCCCAGGCCGATGATGCTCTGAGCGCTGCCGGTGCTCATGGCGCCACCTCTGTGGCCGAGGCCTATCCCGAAGAGGCGCCAGTTGTCCAGATTGCCGTCGACACCAACAACGGTGCTGAGGCTGAAGCTCCCGTGGAGAGCGACGATGCCGCCAAGGTGCCCCGTGACTTCAACTTTGCTGCTGAGGAAGCTGCCGCCGCCGCTGAAGAGCCCGCTCCAGTGCCAGCTGTTGAGCAAGTCGCTGTCGTTGAGGATGAGCTGCCCGCCCCAGCTCCCATTGCACCTGTTGCCGCCGTTGTGCCCGCCAAGCGTTACCTGCCCGCCAAGAAGAAGGTCATCGTTGAGCTGGACCAGTCCGAGGAGGCTCATGTGGCTGCCATTGAGGATGAGGAGGCCGATGATGTTGAGGAGGATGATGAGGAGCTCGCCGAGCCCGTCCGCGTTCCCGTCGCTCGCCGTCCTGCCGCCAAGAAGCCTGTCGCCCCCGCTGGCAAGCCAGCAAAGCAGCCCGCTCCTCTGCCCGCCGGCACATTCTTCCCCATTGACTTCGGTGGCACCGCTGGTGGCGCCATTGCCATTGCCAACTCCTTCAGCACGGGCGAGAGTGGTTCCGCCACCTCCCATGCCATCGCTTACGGCTCCCCAGACGCTGCACGCGCCCGCGTCCGTCCCAATCCCAGCAAGCGTCGCCATTGATGCTCCATGACTGATGCTCGTTCCAATTGCAGCGCCATTTAAGATTTCTTGCTAATGCATCGCCAGATGCAACGATTCCTTCATTTCGAAGTCTGTAAACAAAGAGTTTTGTAATTATTAGTCGAATTGTCAACTTGTTTGAATGCAATAAACACAATTAAAGTTCTATCTGTTTTTAAATACTTACATGTGATTATTTCATACCAGTTAAATAATGATTAATAATCATAATCATTAGTAATTAGATTATTTTTCTTTAAATGTCGAACTAATGATTAAATTACGATTATTTTCGATTTCGCACAATTATTTAATGATTACGATTACAAAAAATCATAAATAATCTAAAATTATTACAATTATTCAAAAATAATCAGAAAAAATAAGAAATAATCCGAATACTCAAAAAGATTATTTTTGATTAACTTTTGATTTTTTCTGATTATTTTTGAATAATTGTAATAATTTTTTTTCTGATTATTTTGGCTACCTTGATTGTGAAAATTTAAAATAATTTGATTTTTACTCAATAGTCATAAATTATCAGAAATAATCAGAAAAAAATCAAAAATAATCCTAGTACACAATAAGATTATTTTTGACTATTTTTTATTTTTTCAGATTTTTTTAGTAATTGTAATAATTTTAGATTTTTGTAATCGTAATCATTAAATAAATATTTTTTATAATTGTAATAATTTTAGATTATTTCTGGTTTGTAATCGTAATCATCAAATAATCACAAATTTTCAACAGTGAATTATATAGTCCCTACGATTATTTCCAAAATAATCTAATTGATTAGTAGTTCTAATCAAAATTTAACAGGTATGAATTATTTTAAGTCGGAAATATTCAAATTATTTCAATTAACATTCCCAATTGCTGTTTGCAATGCATAATTGAATTTATTTCATACACTCTTTTCAGTTTCACAATAAACGCAAATCAAACTTAATACAGTATACGGAATCAAGGATTCAATAGAATTAACAAAAGAATACAACTTAGCAATGTAAATGCCTTAAATAACTGTAATAAAAAACGAAATTTCAAACATCAGCCATCAGATTCGACTTAAGAGCTAATGGTTGTTCCTCGATTGTGATATCGTGTGTATAATTTTCATTCTTTTCTCTTATGCTTCTGCATTCAATGCGCTAATTTTACAATATTTCGGTGTATATGAATTCAGAAGACACTACGCTTAACTTGGTTGCTTTCTTGGTTTCTTATTGTACAAGAATCTTGGAATTTGATCCTATAATTCAACGCTACCTGGCTGTCGGCTTGGAATTGGTTATGACCCTTTTGCACATGTGCTAAATTGGAGTGAGACTAATATGTATAAAAAACATTAAAATTAACTCGGCATCTGCTGCTGTCCACTATCAGTAGCCATATTTGTCCTGCAGCGACGACATGACATCGTTGGCCAGGTTACTCAGCCTGCCGGCCACTTTGTGGACGCCTTGGCGAACGCTCTCCTTGACATCATCCAGATCCGGCGCATTGAAGTTTACCGCCGTCGAGTATCCGCCTGTGCCTGCAAATGTACAATCCACGTGAATTACAATGGTTTGGCAAATATTTCAGAATTGTTATTACTGCTGCGATTGCTCATGCCGCCGCCTGAAGAGCCATCGCCAAAGTAGTCGGACGAGGATATGGCACGCGAGCCCTGGAATCGATTAAGATTCGCGCTGATATCGGCCGATGATTGTTCGCTCGCAAAGAACTGATCCGAGCCAAAGCCCTTGGCATTGCCGAACTTCTGCTGTGCCGCGACGGGATCAAGGCTGGAGTTGTTGCTTTTGCTTCTGTTCTTGCTGGCAAATGATCCACTCCCGCTGCCGCTGCTGGTCGCCTTGGGCTTGTCGTAATCACTGCTGGCAGCGAACATTGAGGTAATGTTGCTATGCGTTCCGCCAATCGGCTCAATCGTCTCATAGCCCAGCGCATCCAATTCGAATTTGTCCAGCTTGCTGGAGCTGCTGGTGTTGCTCTCCTTCTTATCGCCACCGCCGCCGTACAAGTTCAGCGAATGATCGTTGAAAAAGTTATCATTCTCCAGCGCTGCCAATTTGCTCTGTGTGCTGGTCTTGGGAGCAGCGGACTGCTGCAGTGTCTCCATGTCGCTTAACGCCGAGTGCGCCACATCGGAGCCTCTCAGACTGAAGCCCATGCCCAGGCGCTCCATTTGCTTGGCCTTGGCGGGATCGATGCTCTTGAGCTTCGCCTCCTCGCGCGTCTTTTGCAGCGACAGATCCTGATAGGCCAGCCGCATGCTTGCCACCGTCTCCATCTCCTCCTCGGCTGTTTGTGGCTTGTCTATAGCCTGTCCCGCAGCAGCTGCTGCCGTCTTGCTCTCATTCGCCGCATTGGCGCGCGCCTCAATGTCCGCGAAATTGGTCTTGACCTTGGTAGCGCCTAGACCGCCTACTTTGCGGGCTCCCAGCTGAAATGTAAATGAAAAGTTTTAGACTTAGCTTGGTTTATATGTTTGTAGTTCACTTACTGCTCCCTTCTTGGGCTGAATCTTGCGAACGCCTATGGATGAGGGCACCGCTGCAGGCGCCACAATGGAATTCAACAGATCTACGCTGGGCGCTCCCAGGCCGATGCTCGTGTCTGCTCCTACCGCAGGCGTAGGCGTGGCTTTGATCTCCAACTGGAAGAAAAAGCGTCATAGATTAATTATCTGCTAGCTTTGGCCAAGACACGTGCAAAAGAAGGCAATGTCAACTTTAAATCCAACTGCAAAGGCGTGTAAATATATATGGAGTTTACCTTCACATTGGTGGATGCCAGACTGATGTTGTTGTTCTCCAGCAACGCTGCGTTGGCATTGTCACTGTCGCACTGCGCAAAAAAGTCCTCCTCCTCCAGCTTGGCAGCATCATTGCCCTCGCTCTTGTCCGCCGTCGGCTCCAAGTGCAGCTGTGTGCGTGCGCGCATGTGTGTGTGTGTGTGAGTGTGTGTGTGTGGAAACGAAAGACCAAGACAGGAGAAAGGCGCAAGCAAGAACGGCAAATGTGTTAGCGGGTTTTAGTACTCAGTAAATCAAGCAGAAAATAAAAACAAAACACAACGGGGTAATTTCATGATTAAATTATAACAAGGTCTTAATATTTATTGAGGTCTTAATAATATTGAGCGCATTTCAATGCTAGCATTTTAGCTGAGTCGACTATTTTTAAAGTTGAATTTCTTTCCCACAACACTACTGACAACATTTCAAAATATCACAACTTTTCATCACATTTAGCCAATCTTAGTTGCTTCATCATCCCTATTTTTCCCTATTAGTAAAGTATTTAACAATTGCGAATATGTTTAAAAATCTCTAAAATTCACAACAAGGAAAACCCGTCAGAAGTCTACATACGATATTCTTATTTAACAATTGATTCTCCCTTGAACCTAGTGATGCAAAGCTCACAAGTGCTTTAATAGTTAAAATAAACTTGATCTATAGATGGTTAAAAGGAAAATACACGTAAAATTTGGTGTATCCAGATTTAACAGAACAGTCGCTTAATCAAGTCGACTGTTGAGACTGCTCTAAAGTATATACAATTAATAAAGCCAGATTTGTTTCTTTTAGACTTTTCCACAAAGGCATAATACCCAATTTGCCCATCTTAAATAGTTGCTGAGTATACAAAGAATCTACCAACTATAATTGTTAACTTTTAGGTATCTTGAAATTTCCTGTAACCTTCTTCTGAGATTGTGAAATAAACATATATCGAGCGTAGACTATTATGTGGACATGCCTCTAAAATTACTACGTCTCCTTGTCGATCTCAGGGCTGATAACTAAATGTAGGTGTCTTTGAAATCAATTCATGAAGTCTTCTCCTTGACCACAACATTAATTAATGCCAATTAATGGCAGTGGTGAGTGAGTACGTGACCTTGTTATAATATCACACGCATAACGGGGTACATCGATAGGTACGCACCTTGGTGCCGTGCACCTGCATCGCCTGCTGGGCCTGGGCAGCCAGTTTATCCCGGTACAGCTGAGCAGCCCTGGAGTTGTACTTGACCTGGGCGTCGCTGCTGGTGCAGTTGTGAGAGCGAAAGAATTGGGCAGCATTGGCATTGCCGCCGAGCTGCATTTGGCGCAGCTGCAACCAGGTCCAGTTGGTGTCCAGGTTGGTGCTCCGCACGAAGGTCAGATGCACGCCCAAGTTGCGATGCACCGCGGAGCAGTCGATGCATATGAAGATGCCATACGTAACCGAGGACCAGGTGGGCGCCTTTGTTGCGCAATCGAAGCAGGACTGTACGAAATGTAAACAGAAAACTAAGCAGAGTATTTGGAATTTGGAGTTGGGAACTGGCTGACCTTGTTAGCAGGTTGCGCACGCAGGCGACTGAACACGGCTTCGATTTCTTGTTTTGTGGGTCCCGTTGCACTGCTCGACATGATACTGGTGATGACGCTGCGCCTCTTACCCTCTTGGAATTGGATTACGAATTGGATTGTCAACTGTTTTCAGTTTTCGTGGCTGCCTGCGCCTAAAGCTTTATTGATGTGGCCTGCAGTCACCGGGGATGTTGTTTGGCAGGTGCTACTAAACGTCGGCTGCTTGTTTGTGAAATCTTAAAGCAAACCTTTCAAATTTTGGATCCAGGGCATTTGGAAACACTTTAAATGCTTGTCTTTGAAATTCGTTTAAAGAATTTTTGACGTGTGTTTTTCGTTTTTTTTTTCGTTCTCTTCCACGTTCACGATAGAGATGAGCTCTTTGCAACCATAAGTGCTATTTATCGCAAGTACTTTGAGTACATTTAAGTATATCGGCAATATCGACCGACCACCACCGTTTGTCGACCATTCGGTGCTAAAAATGGTAAGGCGCGCAATTAAAATTTTTTTAATTATTTAATTGCTTAATTTATTAAAATAATAAATAATTTAATATTATGTAAATTTATCAGTTCTTTTTTTCTATTTACTATTATTTACACAGAAAAAGTAATTATCGAAGCTCGTTGTATCGATATGGTTATTCCATGATATCGATATAACTCGCTTATTTAAATACCGACACAAGTGGTGCCTATCCTATCGATTATCTTATTTTAATTTAAAATATTTATTACGGTCTTTACAATTAAAAAAAGATGCTCTTTAAAATGCGACTAACAAATGGATATTGCCTATAAAACCAAGGTGCCACATTTTGTCTCTTTGTGAAACATAAATACGCCTGGAAAATTTTGATTTTAAACAGCTGACGGACGGCAAAGAAATGAAATCACAACAAAACGTAAACAATCATCAAGTGTGGCCAAATAATTTTCTTCAAGAAGTGTGACCGCTGAACGCTAAATAAATCAAATCCGATCAGGCTGCCGTTTAAGACACATGTCTCTCTTAAATTGAGGAACATAGGGGAAAATTGATGAGGCCGCAAAAAGATAAATCGCCGAGTGCCTTCATTTTATTTGTTCAAGAATGGCGCAAACTCAGGAGCACGAGTCTGCAGTGGGAACTGGCCATTCACCTTGCGGGTCCTGCTTGGAAGGTTTGTTGCAACGAAACAAAGATAATGCGCACTTAAGAGAGAGAGAGAAAGAGAGAAATATTTCTAATGCCGTTGATTTTGCAGAACATGACATTGGAGGACCGACAACCATACATACATAAAGCGCGTCAACTGCGCACGAACGCGACTGGAAATGAGCTGGAAGAGCCGATCGATGTCGTCGGCCCCGAGCAGAAGATTCCCTATGTGCAGCAGCAAATAGAGAAGTTGGTGCGAGAGAGCGTCGAACGGAAGGAATTGGAGACACGCAATTATTACTTTGTGATGGTTAATTACTTTGCAAGGGACGTCTGTGCTCCCGCTGAACTGGCCGCTGCGCAGTTCTCTCTGCAGGGAGGTGTCCAGAATGTCTATCACACCCTAATCAATCCTGGTATTAACGCCCATGCCAACTACCCGCACACTCGTCTAACAACGTTTTATGATTCCTTGCAGGCTCTGCTGTCTGCGGCTCGCTGCTGGAGGCCCAGGAGCACGCGAGTGCCACACATCAGTTGCCTCTGCCTCCAAATGCCCTTGGCAACGAGGACTTGGCAGCCGTTTACGCCGAGCTGATGGACTTTGTGCGGACAGAGGCTGTCTTCACGCTGCAGGATCATCTGTCCACTGTCAGCCGTGCTCTCCAGTTTCTCAACGGCGGAGTGTCCAGCCAGCTGAATGTTTACCCCATAGAATATCTGTTCTACATCATGAAGCAAGCTGCCTGTCAGGCTGCCAGGCTGCCGCTTCCAGAGTCAGTGCATGTAACAAATGCACAATTCAAACTGGATCCACATGAATTACTCCCGGACATCAGTTGTGAGTTCCACCAGCAACGTGATCTGCCAAAGCACTGTGCCAAATCCCTCGTGACACGTTGGGGTTTTAAATTTGCCGAGAATTTGTGCTCCGATTTGGATATTGTAATGCGTCCGAGTCGTCACAGGCCAGGAGATTCCCATCGCCACTTAACCATATCCGAAGCACCGACAGCTGAGCTTAATCCAAGTGATAATAAGGAAGAAGCATCGAACGAGACACCTATAAAAGATGAGCCACTGATTGATGAAGGTCAATTAAGTGACCTATTAGATGAATTGTATAATATGTTTGACGAAGAAGATTTCTTGGAATCTGACACAAGTATCGACGTGAAACAGGAAGCTGCCAAGGACTGCAATGAGGACAGCTCAGAGGATGGAGAGATATCGTCGGATGTTGAGATATCATTGGATGTTGAGGTTGACAAAATTCCATTACCGCCGACGCCTTCGTGTGTTGTGGACATATCTGATAAAAGCTACCCCAAGGTCGGAACAAACAATCACATGTATTCTGTAGAAACATATCTAAATATTATGAAATCAATGGAACATGTAAATCAAAAGAGGAGCATCCCTCCCAAGAGAATTTGGACAAACAAAAGAGTCGAGCCACGCAATGGACCCACGAGAGGCAAAGAATCGGAAAGTTCTGAGAACACACATCGAACAAGATGCGGATCGCCTAGTTACATTAGAAAAAATCGTTGGCGTTCAAGATCACGCTCACAAAGTCGTGATAACCGATGCTTTAGAAGTTTTTCGCATAAATCTCACATTGGAGAACACAGGAGATCCAGCTCAAACAACAGGAATAATTCTCCAAGACGTAGATTCGGATTTCATAAAGTTTCACATGACAGAAGTATTTCACCCAAAAGAACGCGTAGAGATCATTCCAGATTGCGTCGCAGTTCCTCATATAGTCCAATCGCAAGATCGAGAGAGCGAGCTGCACACATGAACTATTTAAATTCACCGAGACGTGCTTCACCCAATTTATCGCGTAGAGATTATACCAGATTGCGTCGCAGTCCCACAACAAGCCCAATAAGAAGATCCGGAGAGCGAGTGTCACGCATGAAACCTTCAAAATCACCAAGACGTTCCCAAAGAGGAAGTGTTTCACCCAAAAGAACGGGTGGAGATTATACCAGATTTCGAAGCAGTCCCTCAAAGAGTCCAATCACAAGATCGAGAGAGCGAGTATCATGCGGCAATCCTTCAAATTCATCAAGACGTACCCATAAAGAAAGCGATTCACCCAAAAGAACGCGTAGAGATCATTCCAGATTGCGCCGCAGTCCCTCAATTAGTCCAATCAGAAGATCGAGAGAGCGACTGTCACGCGTGCATCCTTCAAATTCACCAAGACGTTCCCAAAAAGAAAGGGTGTCGCCCAAAACAACGAGTAGCGATTATACCAGATTTTGTCGCAGTCCCTCATATAGTCCAATCAGAAGATCGAGAGAGCGAGTGTCACGCGTGCATCCTTCAAATTCACCAAGACGTTCCCAAAAAGAAAGGGTGTCACCCAAAACAACGAGTAGCGATTATACCAGATTTTGTCGCAGTCCCTCACATAGTCCAATCAGAAGATCGAGAGAGCGAGTGTCACGCGTGCATCCTTCAAATTCACCAAGACGTTCCCAAAAAGAAAGGGTGTCACCCAAAACAACGAGTAGCGATTATACCAGATTTTGTCGCAGTCCCTCACATAGTCCAATCAGAAGATCTGGGGAGCGAATGCCACGCATTAATTCACCAAGACATTCCCAAAAAGAACGCTTTTCACCTAGAGTTTATACCAGATGGGGTCGCAGTCCCTCATATAGTCCAATCAGAAGAATAGGGGATCAAGCGTCACGCGCGCATCCTTCAAAGTCACCGAGACACTCCCAAGGAGAACGCGTTCATACCAAATTGTATCGCAGTCCCTCAAAGAGTCCAATCAGAAGATCGAGAGAGCGAGAGTCACGCGTGAATCCTTCCAGTCCGATGAGACGTTCCCCCTACTATCAACGAATATCAAATTCACCAGAGATATCAGATCGAACTGATGGAAATGATCTGAGGAGAAGTATATATTCCCGAGATCGTTTTTCATTGGATAACATAGTGGAAACTACTGAAAAGAATTTGATGCCTACTCCAAATATCATTTTACCAAATAATACCCTTCGAGAATCGCATCCACAATTAATTGGAAATCGAAAATCAATTTCAACAATTATTACGGAATCTTCGGGTCGTGTTGAAAGATTAAAAGAAAAATCGTATAGCAAATCGGCTACAATACCAACGTTAATCAGTCGAACTACAAACCATTATAAGTCAATCAAAACTTATAAAAATGGGTATCACCCAACCACTTATGAACATAATGGGGAAAATCAACCCGTTTTAAAGCCTCATGATTTGCGACACCGATTGGTAATATCAAGATCAAATTATTACTCGCCAACTGACTTACGTCATCGCATACAAGAACGAGAGTTCTTTCCGCCCCAAAGTCAGACGGTCAGTTATTCGCAGGAACAATTCCCTGACTATGAGAATAGTCGATCTGCTTGCGAAAGCCATCATTGGTCGCAATGGCCTACCTATGGCAACACCTACTATTAAATCTAATCTAAGAATTGACCCTTTAGAATTATAAGCTCTGTTTTGTATCCATTTTGAAGGATTAGCTTCTTTGTAGATGTAGAATATTAGTATTATCACGTTACATTGGTATTATCTTCACTCAGTTATTACAGATTAATTAAGGTTTCGAACTTATTAGTTTTTAATTTACTTTGAATTTGCACTACGAATGTCATAAAATTATAATTTTGAAACGTAAATATATATGTATATAAAGTCGTTAAAATTAAGAGTATCAATGGAACATTTTAGTCTCTATAAAAACTGTTGATGCATAAAAAGAGAAAAATCTTTTCAGCCGGGTGAGTAGGCAGTAGATCAGCGGTGGGCACGCAGTGGCTCCGGGAGCAGCGACTGCTCCCAAATATTTTTCTGTTTTTGTAGTTGTTATTGTTATTGTTGCGCTCCCGAACTATAAAACAACCTAAAACTTGGAAGCAAATCTCTCTTATTTCGTTCCTTTCTTAGTTGTCATATTTAAATATGTACATATTTGAATGCATGTGCTTGAAACATATTTGTCTAACCCTATTAGGTCGGTACTGATCTGTATGTAAATATATTAAACTCTTTGTCCTGATTGACTGACTGACTGACGTATCAACGTGTAGGCTAAATGGTTAAACCTAGAAAGCTGAATTTTTCACACAACATGACAATTTTATCGTGCAATAAGACGGAATTTTGCAAATTTCGAAATTTAAGAGGGTCAAAGTTCAGAGAATTTCTTTGTTCGAAAAAGTTTGTTGATTAAGATATCTTAATCAAACTCCCAAAATTTTAAATTTGCCCGTTACATCCTGACCGAATTTGAAAATAACCTTTAGTATGAAAAACTTTCTTGTTTTAGATTTTTAATTAAAGCAGCGGACGTAAAATTTGAATGTCCAAGTGCTTATCAATTTAACGAATTAGAAATCTTTTCTTTTTATTCATGGGTTAGGAACGTGATCCAAGATAGAGATCGTTGTACTTAGAAAATAATATTATTGATCGTTATCCAATATTTTACTTAGTCTTTGACATTTTATTTGATCACAATGTCGTAAATAATTCGATTGGTTAAAATTAATGACAGGTTTCATTTCTTAACAACTAATAATGTAACTTAAAATATGAACATGCTGTGTACTCAATAATTATTCCGATTGCAAGATCCGCAGAGTTGGAGTCACTGCAGCCAGCTCGTTGATCAGATCGGGATCCTCAATGGTTTTATTTTCGATATTACGTAGGAGTTGTTCGAATTCCTTGATGAATATAGCATCGATGAATTTGGCGTTCCAGTTTCCAGTGATGTCATCCATTGGATGTAGATGGGAAACGGTCTTACGACCTGGAAGTGCATTCTCCTTGTTTTTCACACAGTTTCCAGTGATGCCATCCATTGGATGTAGATGGGAAACGGTCTTACGACCTGAAAGTGCATTCTCCTTGTTTTTCACACAGTTTCCAGTGATGCGATCCATTGGATGTAGATGGGAAACGGTCTTACGACCTGGAAGTGCATTCTCCTTGTTTTTCACACAGTTTCTAGTGATGCCATCCATTGTATGTAGATAAGAAACGGTCTTACGACCTGGAAGTGCATTCTCCTTGTTTTTCACACACTGGCTCACGTGTCTGTTTCGCTTGCTCAACAAACGGAATAATCGGGAGCATCTTGGGCAAGAATATTGCTGGACCTCGCATCTATCGCTGTGCTTCGAAAACTGTGACTCGACAATGAATTTTCGGTTACATTTGTCGCACTTGTAATTCTTTTGCATGTGGTGATTTTGGTAATGGCGACGCACAAATGCCAGACGTTTTCCGGCATACTCGCAATTGTCAGCAGGGCACCTGAAGGATCTCCACACATTCGCCTGCCTGTCAACGCCGTGTATCCGGTGCAGGTGCAGCTCGTAGGGAGTCCGGTTCTTGAACACCTTGCCGCAGGCGAACTCGCAGTGATACTCTCGAGTTGGCATCATTTCGAAAATGTCTGGAATGTAATCTTTGCGCTTACTAATGATCTTTGGCATTTTCGGGCCGCTTCAAAGCCAAACAAAACAAAGCATTCAATTTTAAAATGGCGTAAGTATGTGTATGTATTGCATGTGTGTAAGCTTGTGTGTATATACGGAATTAAACTGTGCCACCAATAATACTATTAAGCTTTTTATTCAACAACAAAAATTGGCTTTATTTTAGCTATTTATGACATTTTATGGTCAACATTTTTGATACAAAATTTCTGCATACATTTAAATAAGCTTTTCAAGCAGTTTTTATTCAAACTCAACATACGATTGTTCAGTGTTGGAAAACGCGTTATTGTGGGGATGCCATACTTCTCATATTGCCACTCATACTAATGTACAGCTAGTCAAGTAATTGTTTTGACAAAGTAAGAAATACACAAACATTTGTTTTATTTTAAAAAATTATTAAATGCAAAACTCAAACAAAACAAAATAATAAAAAACCAGCCAAATTCCTCACAAAATTAAATAATAGCTTATTACCATCTTTGGTCAAAGTGTATTTCATTAACTCATATTGTACATTATTATTATTACATTATTTCATTGAAAATGTAAACGAAAAAAAGAAGATTACTATAAGAACCATTCATTGACTTATTCATTAAGAGATTCACTTATCTATAAAAAAAAACTCGTAACCATGTTATATGTAAATTAATGACGAGACATATTAAATTCTGACTCATTCACCATTCGCTTGGAAGCAGGAACATTCCAGTCGTTTTTTGGTTCCCGGGCATTGCGATGATTGGATAAAGGCTGGCGACTAGTCTTCGGTTTGCGACCGTTCAGCGATGGGAAGTCGTCAGCATTTTCGATAGAGGCTGAAAACGCGGTATGATCAGTCGGTGCAAACCGATGTTCCTGCTTCACTTCCGATTGGAAGGTCGAAAACGATGCAAATGACGTGTCTATGCTGGAGTCATCAGGATACAGATTGGGGTTGACCACTTTAAATTTGGTTTCCTGCTTGGGGGGCAAGTGCTTGCCAGGCAGCGGCTTGATTGCGAGATCTCCGCACATGTAGTCGCTAAAGACGTAGGACCATCTGGCGACCATGGATTGGGTGCAGTACTTGGAGCGGTCGCGATCCTCGTGATACTGCAATGGACGAATGGAAATGAGTAGAAAGGAATCTGTGGATGCCATGACAACTCACCTGGCACGAGATGCCCGAATGATACTCAAAAAAGTCGTTGCCAAATAGCGTGTCTGTAACACTTTTACTGATATTATGAGATGGCAGATCGGCTATTTCCATGACTTCTTTTTTCAGCACATAGAACAGATACTGGATATTGTAGACGTGAATCTTCTGCTCTTCCTCGTCCTCCATGTCACAGGCCAGGTATCGGAAACAGCCCTTGACCACCGGCATCAACTCTGGGCTGGTGAAGACCACCAAGGGATCACGGGGCTTATCGCTGGTCTGGCAGCTGCGCAAGTACTCCAGAATATTGGCATACAGCCTGCCCATATCCGACTCCCCCATCGCACTCGGTGGCAGCGGCAACTGATGCGTGGTCTCCGCGTGCTGCTGCGATTCGCTGCCCTGTCCAAAAATCGAATGCCCTGCACGAGCACAACTGATCATTAGATTAGCCCGATTATGAAATCGGGCACCTCACTCACCTGGGTTGATAAGCGAGCTATAGATCGAGGTTTTGCCCGACTTTAGGGAAAACAGACAGGCTGCGAATTCGGCGGGAATGTAAATGCTTGAGCTATTCTTGGCAAAGTAATTGAAGGCAGCGAAAATGAACTTTGTGTTCTCCAGATCTGTGGGATAAGATCAAATTTTTAAAGTATACGAATTCTAATTTCTTAAGAATTAAAAAAAAAAAAAGATATACTTAAAAAGAAAAATTAGAGAGTCTAAAAT
>JBAMBJ010000348.1:0-19052 GCA_037043495.1 Drosophila recens | reverse complement strand
CAGTCTATTACAAATGGCGCATACGCTCGAAAACCAGATATCCTAGTGGTTAGATAGATGTCCGCACAGAAATAAACTTGCCGACTAAAAATCTGCAGTAAGTTTTTGTAACTGATTATTTTAGTACGTACATAATGTACAAGTAACGGTCTTATTGCAGTTTTCATGGAATATATGGAAGACTCGATCGAGTTTGATCTAGAGGTGCCTGCGTGGAGAACCAGTACCAACACCAGCCAACACGAAACCAGAGCACCTGTAGCAAAGCGCGCCAAGCCGAGCAGCTTAAAATAGTTCGGATGAGGCTGCACGTGAAGAAAAAGCAGCGTAAATTTCGCGAGGAGCATCATGGGCTTTACTGACTAAAATGACCCCCAACTCACCTTAAATAAATAAACAACTTAAAAATATCTATATTTGTTTAATTTATAATTTATTTTTTTATTAGAAGATTTGCAGTTGGTGTATGTTATTTAAATAGGCAGTCAGCGACAAGTTAACTTCTTCGCCGTTGTCTGCATTTTGCTTAATCTTGACCATTTCGTTGGTTGTGTCGAATGCCACCAAACCCAGCCAATTTCTCATCAAAATTCATTTTATACCAAGAGTAAAATTTTACAATTTTGTTTTCAAAATTTTGACGTGAAGTGACAAATTGATGTTAGATGTTGGCTATGTGAATTGGTGTTTCACATCTACCATCATTCCCATGCGTTCCCCGTAGATGTGCTCAGTGTAATTAGCCTATTAGTTAAAACTATCGGTGTGTCTGTCAAATTCATTTGTATTGGTGAACGAACGAAATGGAAAATCAACGTAAGTTTTAGCCAATAATAATACTTAGAAATACATTATCCATTATTCTGCAGTGGATTAAAAAAAATGTAACTCCGCCAAAATAAAATTACTTTAGGCCCTATATGGCAAGAGAAAGTAATCCAAAAATAAAAAAAAAATTAGTATGGCGGAAGATTTTGAACGAAATGGAAGAACGTGGAGTCAAAGGTCTAGATGAGCAGCAACTTGAGCGAAAAATTCGCAATTTAAAGTCGTCCTACATTACAATTCGTAAAAAAAACAAGAGTACCGGCGAGGGTGGCGACCTAGCAGTGTCGGGGCCGCACGTTGGCCACATTGGTAACAGAGGAGGAAAGAACATTACCAATGTTTTATAACGAGAACTTCGAGATAGAGGTACGAAATAATTATAATTTTTTATCATGTTTATTATAAATGCAACTTCTCTACAGCTTAATGCCGAAGACTTCTCGAACGAAAAGAGCTTTGAAGAGCAACCACAAAGCACTAACTCAGGGAGGCGCAAGCGGATGGCAGACAAGGCAAGAAAATTTTGTTTAAAATAATTTATGTGTAAAACTTAATATAATATTATTCGTCACAAAATTGGATATCAGAAATTTTGGGGCATGAAAATGTTTTCGTCACTAGACTTTTACCTCGTAAAGCGGTTTTTTTATGGGATTTATAATAAAGCAGTGCTTTTGCAAAACAAGCATCGTCGACTTGTTAGCCTTGAGTTGGTCTGTTTGACAGCTGTCACTTGATTTATGCTCAGTTTGGTTTGCCATTTCGTAATGAATAGACTCACTTTTGAACAACGTTTGAAAATTATTGAGTTTTATCATAAAATTTCATGCTCGGTTAAGAAATTGCATTTTGAATTTTTTCCATTTTATGATCAGTTTAGCCGACCTTTTGAGGCTGTTATTTGGAATGATTACAAATTTTTTTTTGCCGAAAATGGAAGCGCTAGACTTTGCTTTTATGTGGTTTTATCAAGACGGTGCCACATCCCACACAGCACGCGAACCAATGGCCCAATTAAGAGGCGATTTCGGTGAAAATTTCATTTTATGCTTGAGTCTGGTCAATTGGCCGCTAAGATCGTGTGATTTAACGCCTTTAGCCTAATTTTTTTTGGGATTTTGTGAAGTGGCTTGCCTTCGCAGATAAGCCCCAGACGATTGAGTCCTTGAAACAGAATATTCGGCGCGTTATTGCTGACATACGGCCCCAATTGATGCAAAAAATGATCGAAAATTGGGCCTCTCGGCTGAAATTTATTAGAGCCAGCAAGGCGGCCACTTGGCCAAAATCATTTTAATAACAAAATGGCAAGCCCGTATCTTTATAGTAAAGCTAATTTTTTGGCCATAATATTAATATGCGTTTTATTTCTTCTTGAAACCACAACTCTAAAAAAACATCCTTTAGAATTTTGGTGAAAAATCCATTACGATATCTCAATGGAAAGTATTATTGGCCGCTGCCCCATACAAGCGCAACCATTGTGCAATGTTGACAAAAATATGAGATTAAATCGGGGTGGCGACATAAGTCCTCGCGACATATCTCCGCCGATCTAAAAACGACGTAGCTCCGCGTGGAGATATGACATTCTTAGTTTGGCGGAGATATGGGCTAATCCGAAAATGTTTAAACCAAGGGCAAAAACCTTAAATTGTCAATAATTTGCATGTAGTTTAATAATAGTTGTTTTTGTTGTAATGGAATATATTTCAGGCTTCAAATTACAAAATCAAAATGATTTTACGGTGGTTTGGTTGTTTATGGCCGAGCTTAATCAATTAATTCCTCTTTTTGCCTCAAAATTTCAATAAATCTTGTAAAAAAAGGGGTATTTTCAATGACCAAAAAAGTGGGCAAAACGGTCGTCTGAGTGTTTAGAGCTTAGCTCATCTTAAACTTTGTTTAATTTTCTTTTATTTAAGATAAAAACTTAATCGAAAAAATATTTAATATGTACTAATAATTTGAAAAGAAGTGTAATAATATGTGCACGTTTTAATATGCGTGTTGAGAACGACATACATAGCTCCTCTGACTTATTAGCGACATATCTCCGCTTGGATTTAAAAAAAAAAAAAATGTATTTATTAATTTTTTTTTTATTTATCCGCTCCTGGAAAATAGATGAAAAACCCGGATAACTGAAAAATCTGAATTTAACTCTGTTTCATTTCTTTATTTATGTAACGCACATTAATGTGCGTTGACACTGGGTCTTACATTTGATTCCTTAGGTATATATAAAAATACTACGAATTGCATGGGCGCAACATAACAGATTTTGGGTTGATAAGGCATACATTGCAGGGATTCATTGGAAAAATGGAAGCATTAGAAAATGTGGAAGACTTTATTTCGGTCGACTTTACCGACAAATTTGAATCGGTATCCACACTGTCGAAAAGGTCCTGTTTTGAAAACCTGTCATTAAGGGATACAGTCCGTGTCAACAAGCCCTGTATGTCATTTCTTCCTTATCAAAAAGATCCAAGGCATCCATACTTTTTTGAGCGCGATTCTGAGAACCAAAATTAATGTTAATGTAACTTTATGGACTTAATTTTATTTTGAAAAATTATATTTTTGAAAAAGCAGAGCAAATTCGCGACTTTTTTCATATTCGGCATCACTGATACATTGATCGAATTTATTGAGGCGTCCTTTTGCTCGAATTTTGTTGCCCAGGCTCTAGTTATATGCTTCAACAGCGCCCGTAGTTGTAGTCGATCGCTTAAACACATATATGTTTTTAGGTCCTTCCTACAAACATTCAAAATTAAAAGATATATTATCAAATTAAACGAGAATAAATAACAGCATTAATTTTAAATTATAAAATACCTTTTAAAGTCACTGCTTTGTAAAATTTTTAAAATTGTCTGAAGCTTGATTGCTTGAGTTTTGAGAAGATGAAATGCTTCGACAATTTTGCCATCCGGTAGAAGAAGGTAAAATACAAAAATGCTTATTGCATCTAAGCATTTTCTCAAGCCAATCGTTTTTTTTTGCATTTCTCTTGCAAGATTGGGTAAAATGGAACCAGCAAGAATAGAAGTTCATATTCGGATGCAAATTTTTTAAAGCGTTTCGCATCGCCTTCTCATAATCAGATATAAGCAATGCACCATTCAAGCAGCAAATGTTCGAGTCAACATATGGGCATTTCCACAGAAATGTCAACCGAGGCTAAAAACGAAAAATTTATCAAAAACTCACATCTCGTGAAATTTCCTTCCAAAAATTTATTCAAGTTATTTATTTAAGCAATATACGCTAGAAGAAATTCAATAGGATGAACATATAGATTATACATTGGAATAAATTCACTTTTTCTATATTTTTGCCCATATTCTTAAAAATTGATTTCTAAAATGGACCGTTTGTATTCTATCGATTACACTAAGAAGGATAGTAAGATTGTAGCATAAACCATTTTACCACATAGAAATATATTGAAATTTTAATTTGCAATAAGTTTTTCGAGCGGTTTCGATATATAATTTAAAAAAAAAGAGAGACAGAAACAACATAAATATTTTGTGGAATATTTTGTCACGTGCGACATGTCGCGTGCGACAGTGACTAAAATGAAATTAAAAAAAAAGAACTGCTTAATATTTTTAGATCAAACAAAATGAATTTTTAGATAAATGAATGCATTAACTACATTTCAAAATAAATTGGATCAAAATATTCGTTTACGTTTTGTTGAAATTAGTGTTAGAGCTGGTCGCTGAAAAAACGACTTCTATCTGAGTCGCGTGCGAATATCTTGGTTATTTTAAATTATCTTGAAAACGAACAATTTCCCAAAATCAACCTTAGCATCAATTATAGTGCTAATCAAGACCTATAAGTTTCCCCTTTTGTCACAACAAAATAATGTTTTGGCATAAGTATGTTTTATTTCACTTTGAATGCGTACGAATGTCGCATTCGACATTAGACAATTACCCATTTGTGAATAAATGTTGGTAACAGAGCTCCGCTTAAGTGTCATCAAAATAAATAAAAAAGGTGTTATCTACAAAAGGAAACACTAGTTTAAGTTACTAGTTACATGAAATTAAACAAATACAACACAGTTTCACTCTAAACCTCTGGGAGGTAAGACGTGCGACTTCTGCATTCCCCTTACACAAAGTACAAACATCCAAAAACTCTTATCAGCTTGTCGAGTGTATGGGCGACAAGTATTGCGATGTGTGTAAATGAATATATTTAAACACCGGCAATATTATTTATATTATTTGTTCACACTAATACTAATTTCAATAAGTTTTAATTAATTTTGGCTGATGCTGCTGAATTCTTATTCTCGATTGTTCTTCTTCTTCTTCTGTGGCCAAGCGTCACTCTACACAGGGTGGTATTTTGTCAAGGCTAGTACGCAGCTTCACAGCTAGTACGGAGCTAAAAATAAATTGCGGCTCAGCGAAGGCGTCGATACGCCACAGGGCTCCGCCGATAGATAGACGTCTATCGATAGCGAGATGGAAAACGGACGGTTCGTCCAGATCTAGTGGTTGTTGACGTCTTCGTTGCTTCTACGGGATCGGTGTAACAGACCGCTTGTAGCTTGTAATGGAGGCTCCGGAAAGTATGCACCACCATTTTGAAAATCAACTGACCCCTAACGTATGCAACAAAAAGGATAAAGCGCAGTCGAATGTGGTTATTTCTAATATTCAGGCCTGTTCCGGTTTTCACTTTCGGCAAGATTTTGCGAAAGTGAATTTCCCTCACTTGTTCCGGTTTTCACTTTCGGCAAGATTTTGCGAATCGAATTCACGTGACATTGAGCAAGTGAGTTTGAATTCGGAAGGGTTAAATCGATGATTTCGGCATGCTTAGCATAGAATTAAAGTAAAAACAAAATATTTATTAAATAATCCAATGTTTTAGGAATAATGTAACATCATCAGATAACCAAACAGTTATTTATTTGATTTTTAAATAATTTTTATTTCATCATACCTCAAAATCGATAAGACTCTAACCTAACATTTTTGTCGGATTTGCTCGACCTGTTCTGGTTTCCGCAAATATTTGTGAAAATGAATGGCAACTTTATTAGGGCTGCCCTTGTATATGAAGAAAGTAGTAAATACTTTGGTACATATTTTAAACCACAATTTAAGTGTTTTTATGCATTGCGTAAAATAAAGAATTAAATTTCTTGTTTTTTAAATGCAAGTTTGGACAAAACTGTTTGTAATTTAATGCAAAAAAGAACTGCTTATTTATGTAAACAAACACTGTGCAACAATTGACAACTCTGCAAAAAGACATTTCCAACACTGAAATCAACCCGCGCTTTCAAAAATACAAAAGTTATAACAAAAGTAGGTTTTACATTTAAAAAATGTTTCGACTTATGATTAAATAAATATTTGATGAATAAATTACATAATTAATAATTATTTTAACAGGCGAAAATTCTTTTGACGCAAATGTCTGATTCGCTTAGAACATTTACCAGCACTGTTCTGTAAAAAATTACTCAACACAATGTGGAAGGGAAATTCGGAGGGTAATTCGTAGGAAATGTAAAGGAATTTTAAGGGAAATTCGGTCAAATCTTGCGGATTGAAATTCGCAAAAAACAAGTGAAAACCGGAACAGGCCTGATTGTAATTTTCCGTCCATTAGAACTAACAAATATTCATTTAAAATAGAATATATTTAATATTTGCATTATAGATAGGTATTAGCTTCTAAAATGATTTCTTTTGCTTCGTCTTGTTCACCATAATTTGTAGAAATGTGGCGGCCCACTGCCGCCCTCTAGCGACTTGATGCTGAAAGTATATGACAACATACAAACGGCAATTCACAACACTAAAAGCCCAGAATAAGTTCAATACAACATTCTCCATTAACAGTCGATACTCAGCCAGCAACAGCGACACACGATCATCGCGCTTCGGCGCTCGGATAAACTCGAACCCATTACATATTAGTTTTAAGCCAAATACATTGTAATAAACAATATTACACCAAATAACAATCGAAATGGAATCAATATTTCCATAGAAAAATTTAAATAGCGCCACCTATTGGTGAGAAATCCTTAGCTGAATTGGCAACAAAGGCGAGGGTGCAGTCAGCTGCTTAGGCTCAAAGCGGACATTCGTTGAAGTGGGCGAATATGAGGAAAGAGATTTCCGCAAAACTATGGCCCTAGCCCAAAAATGATGGTAGACAGTCTTTCTTTCTCCTCTTGAATCTCAAAGCAACAAGTTGTGTGCGCGTTCTACCCGCTAAAAATTTTTTTTGCAAGTTGGCAATTAGTAAAGTCAGTGCAGTGGAAACTATAATAAAATTAATTTTTTTTGACAACCAGAAAGAAGGGTGAGTTTTCAACCCACTTCTATATCATTTTAAGTGAAATTATAATTTAAAAATTTTCTTTATGGTTAGAAGCCGATACTTGGATACGCCCTTTTCAAGTCGGAGAAAGAAAAAAATCATCAGATGGTGCCGTTTCTAAAATATAGGTACTTATATCTACTAGTTTTTTTATCTGTAATTTTCTTTTTTGATCGACAATCTCTGATGAAGAGACAATTATTTAAAATTTTTTTTCTTTTGTTTTTTTTTTTCTCTCATCAGAATCGGCACTTAGTGTTAAATTAAGTTAATTTTCCTTAATTAAATAAGAGCCGGAAAATATGCTTGTTAAAAATTAAATTTGCATTTAATTTACTCAAAAAGGCACATATAAAACGGTCATCAACAAAAAGCTCTATAAAGCTACCAAGCACACACACACACACTCATACAGCGAAGGCCTCTGCATGCCAGTCTAAGTCGAGCTTAGAATACGGACGGGCGGAAGAAAATCGAAACGGCGAGTCGGAAGTGAAATTGTTGATTTCTCTTTCCCATTGCGGAACGGAAAACTAATTTGAAGCCGAAAACGAAAAACTGGACCGTTTTCCGATCAGTGTGTGCTGTGTTCTTTTTGTGTTTTTTTTCCTCACATCAACGTCGTCTTTTGGCCCAGACAACAAAAGAGAGGAGAGAAATCTCTATTTGGCCGACTCTGTCAAAAACTTTCGTCATATGCTGTTTAGTTATTAATATTGTTAGTTGAAGTGAATCTTTGTTTCTCTCGTTGGTTAATTAATATTAATGTTAAGTGTTTCAAGTAATTATTGAAGTCGCGAGAGGTTGTGGCAACTTACAAAGAGAATATCAAATTACATAGCCCAACCGCGATATGAGAAATTATTACTGCGGAAATTAATTCCCCTTTTTGCTAAAAGAAAAGAAAATTCGATCAAGACCTGTGCAAGAATCAAATAATTTCATATTTATTTACTGCGCATTTGATTGTTTTTGCTTTTGCTTTTTCTGCTTTTTCTTTTGTATTTTGTTTTTGCGTGCCATAGCTATGAGCTTTTGACCAGCAGCCCATAGAGCTTTTGCACGTGGGTTGTGTATCTCTTTTTTCTTTCCACAGCCACAGCAACCAACACAACGAAAGATCTTTCTGCGTGGGCGTATAACGCAAGCTGTCTCTGTCACTCATGTAAGTCAAAGCCTACGCAGAGTAAAAACTTCTCTTTTGCCTACGATAATGTAAGTTGAGCATCGGCCGCTCTTGATATCGCGCGTAAGAAGCAAAGAGAGAGACGAGTAAAAGCTTCACTTTTACTCTCTTAAGTCAAGTGCCTTGACCTATATTTCGGCAAGCACAAGCAATGCAAACGAACAGCTGTTTGCACAATTAAAAGAAAATACATTAAAGCACAAAGTAAATACTATCTTGCTGCCTGAAAAGGCTTAATTTTATTTAAATCATTTTCTCGCGGGATTCAAAATTAATTTTCGTATTTAGCTCTATCGTATCTTACTCATAATATTATAAATAATTATTATTATAAAATATTTATATGCATGCCCATATTTATTAATTTTTATATGATAATTGTATCTTAATCTATAAAAGCCCTCATTTACAGCAGCTCATAGATACTTGCAAATGTTTTGTTATTAAGTCTGTCTGTCGCAATGTTCTTTTCTTTTGTTAAGATTAAAAATATAACTATGTTCGCCTAAAGTCTGAATTATTTTTCTGGAGCCATGCTTTTCCGAGAGGAGGGGAGGTAGCCAATCCAAAGTATTTTTGGGATCCTGACCAAACTGTTTAATTGGTTAAACACAGGATCATGGTAGGGAGGGCGAGTGCATCAAACACCAATAACGATAACAAATAGCCCAATTTTCTTTTGTCCTTAATCTGTTGTTTCCTTTCGCTATCTTACTCTTTCCTGTGCTACTCCTAGTTTCCCTCCTATTTCCCCAGTTTTGTAAAAACAGTATGCGATCTCTTAATGAAGTATGATATAATAAAATGGAGCAATGTAACCGGCGGTTAAAACAACAACCCACTCTCATGTCGTTGAGCCATAGCTGTGGAAGCAAGCGCATACTCCGGTCCTGGATTACACCCCAAACCGCTCTCAACAAAAAGCGATCGTTATTCGTTACATCGGATGGAGTAGACTGCGTAGAGTTTGAGCATTCCGGGACTGGATCATGTGGTGTCGTCTGCGCCGTGTTCTGAGTTTGAACTGGCGTTGGTGATAGTTCAGTGCTGTCCATGAATGCGGCTTTACGTCGATCTATGGATATGTTTACGTCTCTGGTTGGCAACCGAATTTTGAAGTATTTGCTTTGCTTGTCCAGAACCTCAAATGGGCCCTCATACGGAGACTCCAGTGGCGCTCGTACACGGTCAACGCGTACAAAAACGTGCGTCGCATTGTTGAGCTCTGGGTGAAGAAACGTTTCCTTCGTGCCATGACAGGACGTGCTTGTTTGTCCGAGGGACTGCATGCGGTTGCGCAGCAACTTAATAAAATCGGTTTCATTGGGATGATTTTGATTAGCAGTGACACGGAGGGATGATCCGAAAAGCATTTCAGCTGGAGAAGCACCCAGGTCTTTCTTCCAAGTAGCACGTAGCTCAAGTAGCACTAGTGGCAGAACGTCGCACCAGTCGTTGGTCATGTGGCATTTAATAGCTGCCTTCAGAGTCCTGTGCCAGCGCTCCACGAGGCCATTTGCTTGTGGATGATAGGCTGTAGTCCGCAAGTGTTTTATACCCAAGATACGCATTAAACCTGAAAAGATAGAAGATTCGAATTGCCTTCCCAGATCGCTAGTGATATGCAGGGGAACGCCAAACGATGAGATCCAACCATTGAGTAGGGCGGTGGCTACAGTCTCTGCTGACATATCCGGGATTGGGATTGCCGTAGGCCACCTGGAGAAACGGTCGATGCATGTCAAACAGTAGCGGTTTCCTCGTGAGATTGGAAGTGGCCCAATAAGATCAATGTTGATATGATCAAAGCGCTGATCTATTGGTCCGTAGCTCCCCAGTGTAGATTTGTTATGGCGTTGAATCTTGCAACGTTGGCATTGTAAGCAAGCTCGTACGAAGCTGCTGATCTCCTTCCCCATTGAAGGCCAAACAAATCGTTCGGAGATCAATCTTTGGGTTGCCTTCCGACCCTGGTGTGCCAAGCTGTGCATTTTTGAATGACATGTTTGCGTAAGGACTTTGGAATGAACGGTCGAATCCTGTCAGCGCTGATATCACAGTATAGGGACTCTGTCGTGTTCAGAAGCGAGATCTTTTTGAGTTTCAGTGAGATGTCCTTGTTGTTCAATAGAGATTGAAGTTCTGTGTCAGATTCTTGAGCTGTAGCGATGGCTGCGTAATCGATTTTGCTGATTGCGTTGATCCGTGACAGAAAATCTGCGACTTCGTTGTCTCTGCCAGCGACGTGACGTATGTCCGTTGTAAACTGGCTTATAAAATCCAAATGCCGTCTGGGAGGAGTGTTTTCCAGTTTTTGTGAGAAAGCATAGATTAGCGTCTTGTGGTCCGTGTACACGATAAATTGGCGTCCTTCAAGAAGAAATTGAAAGTGCTTTATTGCTTGGTAAATTGCTAACAATTCTCTATCGTAAGTTCCATATCTGGTTTGGGCGGGATTCAGCTTCCTCGAGAAGAATCCCAATGGCTGCAGTTTATCATCGACCAGTTGGTGTGCAACTGCTCCGACGGCGCCATCCGAGGCATCTGTGCTCAGTGAGAGTGTTGCTGTGGGAGATAGAAAAGTTAGCAAGGTTGCGTTGGCCAAATGATCTTTGCATGTCTGAAAAGCACGTCGTGAGTCCTCAGTCCAATCAATTGGAGTTTTGTCATTTTTCTTATTTCCTTTAATAAGCGACTGCAGAGCCATTTGATTTTGTGCAGCGTTTGCAATGAATGGACGATAATAATTTAGCATTCCAAGGAATCGTTTGAGTTGACATGCAGTCTCAGGTTGAGGAAAATCACGGACGGCTGACACTCGCGATTCCAGAGGAAGAAGTCCTTTCGAGTCGATTTTGTGACCAAGAAAGTGGACCTCATGCTGTCCAAATTGACATTTGCTGGCATTGATTGTCAAATTGTTGTAGGTTAGTCGCTGGAAAACGGTTCTTAAATGATGTCTATGCTCTTCCAGGTTGGACGAGGCAACAAGTAAGTATTTCATCGATGTATACGAATACAAAGTCCAGGTCACGCAACACGTTGTGCATGAACCTTTGGAATGTTTGCGACGCATTTCGCAAACCGAAAGTCATGTAGCAAAACTCAAATAAGCCGAACGGAGTGATGATTGCTGTTTTCGGGATGTCGTTTGGCTCTATTGCAATGTGATGGTACGCTCTTTGTAGATCAATGACAGAAAAGATGATTTTGCTGTGTAAAATGTTGGTGACGTCTGAACAAATGGTAGCGGGTAGCGATCAGGCACTGTCTTGGCATTAAGTGCTCTGAAATCTCCGCAGGGTCTCCAACTGCCGTCTGACTTATGTACCTACCATATGAAGTGGACTTGCCTAGTTGCTTTTGGAAGGTCGACAGACTCCACGCTGTACCATGTAGTCGAACTCCTTTTTAGCTGCCAAAAGTTTTTCTCCAGTAAGTCTGCGGGGTCGTCCAAAAACTGCCGGACCGGTGGTCTCTATAACGTGTGTGACGTTAGAAGGAGATGGTTGTTTGTTGTGGTTATGCACCGACAGCTGTTTGAAATCGTCCAGTATACGGGCAACATCGTTGTTACTGATATGCGATACAATTGTGGTCTCGTAAATTTTCGATGCGGCTCCTTGCGCCTGGAGTGATGTTTTGTTGCCGTTTGCTGCGAAAAGACTGAATGAGTCTGATTTGTTGAATTTGTCTTTGTGTTGTGCTGGAAGAACTGAAACATCAGCTCCCGTGTCTATTAAAAATTTTTGTTGTGTGCCCTTTTCAAAAATCGTGATGCGTGCGATGTGGCAGCTTTCTTCTGGTTCGGCGGGCGACAAAACAGAAGAGTTGTTTAGTTTTTTGAATCGGATTTGAATGAGCAAGGCGGCTTGAATTTAGTAGCCTTGTTGCCAAACTTGGAGTGATACCAGCATTCCGACGGAGAGCCATTTTGGTTTCCGTTTGTTGATGAACGGCTCTGTGAGCGAGATCGAGAGTGAATACGTTTCTCCAAGCTGTCCAATCTAGAGACAATCTCGTGCAAAGAGTGAGCTGGCATCATTGCGCTACCTGCTGGAGTTGCTACCGAAGCGACGTTCATGTGAGCGAGCCCTTCAACTTCGAGAATTTTATCTGCGAGTTTTGCCATGCCTGATAAATCGTCGTTTGAAGCTTGAAGAATGGCTCGTGCATGTGGTGGCAAGCGTTGCATCCACAAGGATTTGAGAAAATCTTCGTTGATTCGGTCTTTAGCCAGGCGACGGAGCTCATTGAGAAGTTGAGTGGGGCGTCTGTCTTCTAAATCGATGTCGGAGAGAAGCTTTTAAATTTTTCTGCTCGCTCTCACAGAAACGCTCAATGATGTTCCGCTTTAGATTTCCGTACCTGTCGTTGGTGGGCGGATTGAGAACAGCATCAGTTATTTGCGAAATAACGCTCGATTCCATTGAGGCAACAACTGTATGGAATTTTGTTTAGTCGGCAGTGATGCCTGCAATGCAGAATTGTGACTCAATTTGTGCAAACCAAATTTCGGGACGCTCGGCCCAAAATGGCGGAACTTTCACTGCAAGACGATTGATTGTAGTGCTCGATGTCATGGCTTGAGATGTGGATGCACCATCATTGGAATGTGGATTTTCGACCACAGTGTCTTCCAGATCATCAGTGGAATTGTCGCCAGCCATGATTTCAAAAGTGGTGAAGTTGTGAAATTCGCTAGAAATCTGTATGTGTGTGCGTGTGTGAAAAAATGCGCATCAAAAGTATGAATGCGTTCTGTTGTCGGAGTCACCAATTGTCGCGTCTATTTGCGACAAGTATTGCGATTGTGTGTAAATGAATATATTTAAACACCGGCAATATTATTTATATTATTTGTTCACACTAATACTAATTTCAATAAGTTTTAATTAGTTTTGGCTGATGCTGCTGAATTCTTATTCTCGATTGTTCTTCTTCTTCTTCTTCTGCGGTCAAGCGTCACTCTACACAGGGTGGTATTTTGTCAAAGCTAGTACGAAGCTTCACAGCTAGTACGCAGCTTCACAGCTAGTACGGAGCTCAAAAATAAATATATTGCGGCTCAGCGAAGGCGTCGATACGCCACAAGCTTATTAGTGACAAACAAACAAGTGCACAAAACAGAATTCAAAAAACACAGCAACAACACAAGTACAGTCGTCGGATAAAGTATTTTGACAAAACTAAAGTAAAATCTTCGCGTAATTTGAACTTACTTTTTGTTAAGTTTGACATCAATGGAAAGGTCATTAAAATTCCGTTTAAATGATACTGTTTTGACTTTTCCGTCGATTTTTTACAAAAAATATTTTGATGCAAAAAAAATCTCCAAACCATTCTAAGAGTGACTAAAAAAAAATGTTGAAAAACCTCTTTGCTTTTTTTTTCTATTTTTTTGAAACTTGCTAAAAATGACAATTTTAACCCATTTTGCCTACTTTTCATACAAAAAGTAGCTTATTGGCAATTTTCAAAAAATTATAAAAAATACTAGCAAAGAGATTTTTGAAAATTTTTTTTTTCAATGGGTACTTAATGGGTAAAGGAAAATTTTGTATCATTCAAACGGAATTTTAATGACCTTTCCATTGATGCCAAACTTAACATAAAGTTAGTTCAAATTACGCAAAGATTCTACTTTAGTTTTGTCAAAATACTTATCCGACGACTGTAGATCCACGTGCGAGCTGGGCTTGAGCCCAAAAAACAACAACAATGACCAAACCGCCTGACATACACACACCAACTGCATCAACAATTCACAGTAAATATTCAAGCCTCGACAACCCAAAATACATGGTAATCACTAGGAAAGACAACAAATCGTTCGAAAACGTATCACCATTCCTAATAAAAAAAAATCAATAGATTACACATGTATGTGCAGGTGAAGTCGCAACATGCAAAAAAACAAGCGCGGGCTCTTTTCTAGTAAGAACAAAAAACCTCCTACAGTCAACAAAATTACTCAAACTTAAAAATATGGCAGATATTGAGGTTACAGTCACAGAACACAAGACTCTAAACCTATCGAAAGGGGTAATATGCTGCAACGAGCTACGCAATAAAGAGAGAGGAAATACTTACAGAACTAAAACCACAAAAGGTAACCGGTGTGCAAAAAATACTTAAAAAACAAGGAAATTCTACGGTTGAATTCGGCCTCATCATAATAACATTCTACATAATAACATTCTTCTCACACCGTAGTTTACAAGGGAACTTACAAATTTAAAAAATAGGAAAGCTAGGCTTTTAAAAAGTATCAAAGGACGGCTCACTTGAATACTTTTCTAAACTTTCTGTGGCTAGAGCTAACTTTGCTCTCCTAAAACAATAGGTGCTATCAAAGTTACCTAGCCCGTTGCAGGCAAAATTTTAAAAAGAATCTAAAGCAATTCTATGCTTTCGTGAATTCAATACGAAGAACATCATCTTTTCCATCCAGTATGTCATTTAATAATGTTACACATGACGATGACACTAAAGTAGCTAACCTTTTTGCGACATTTTTTCAAAAGTCATACTCCTGCCCTAAGCAAATTATTTCATATTTTTACAATATACGCAGTTCATTCTCTATCTTTTCTCCGATTTTTTCGAGTGAGCATGTTTGTAAATGAATGAAAGCTTTGAAACCAACTTTTCCTGCCATAGGAACAATCGGATGAAAATAGCCTTTAGTATGAAAAAATTGTTTATTTCTTAAGATATCACATCCAAACTCACAGATTGTATGTTTAGGACTGTCTCTTACATTTTGACCAAATTTGGTATAAGTCGGATTACTATATCATATAGCTGCCATAGGAACAATCGGATGCAAAATAACCATTAGTATGAAAAACTATTTTGTTTCTTAAGATTTCTCAACCAAACTCACAGATTCTATGTTTGGGGCTGTTTCTAACATTCTGGCCAACTTTGGTCAAAGGCGGGTAACTATATCATATAGCTGCCATAGGAACAATCGGATGCAAAATAACTATTAGTATGAACAACTTTTTTGTTTTCCAAGATATCTCAACCAAACTCACAGATTGTAGGATTGGGGCTGTCTCTAACATTCTGGCTAAATGTGGTAAAGGTCGGGTTACAATATCATATAGCTGCCATAGGAACAATCTGATGCAAATTAACCTTTAGAATCAAGAACTCTGTTGTTGTATGAAATATTCTTAGAAAACTCACACATTAACCCTTCTTGCTAAATTTTAAATTTTTCCTCAAAATTAGGTTTTTTTCCGCCAAATTTAGCTTTTTTCCCGCCAAATTTAGCTTTTTCCCGCAAAATCACTAAATCTGACTTTTAGCCAAAGTTCAATTGCATGGAAGAAACATTAAAACCGCGGTCAGCGGAAGTTGAATATTTCCGATTTTTTTACAAAAAATGCTATATTATATAAATTTGTTAATGCGGACTACTAAGGACCTACTTTTCAATTTTGCAAGCGAAGCGAGCAGGGGACGGACCCCCTTATATTGTATCAATTTGTTAAACAGGACAACTAAAAGAGTTGTCGCAGCGAAGCGAGCTGCGGGTTGGCGAGCGAAGCGAGCAGTTTAAGTTTGTTAAGCTGGACAACAAAAGACCTTCTTTTCAACTGTGCGAGCGAAGCGAGCAGGGAGCGGAGCCCCCTATATTATATAAATTTGTTAAAGCGGACTACTAAGGACCTTCTTTTCAATTTTGCGAGCGAAGCGAGCAGGGACGGACCCTCTTTTGTTGTATTAATTTGTTAAACCGGACAACTAAAGAAGTTCTTTTAAATTTTTGCGAGCGAAGCGAGCTGCGGGTTGGCGAGCGAAGCGAGCAGTTTAAGTTTTTAAGCTGGACAACAAAAGACCTTCTTTTCAATTTTGCGAGCGAAGCGTGCATGGGGCGGAGCCCCCTAGTCTATATATATAAAACTCTTTGTCCTGACTGACTGACTGAGAATCAACGTGCAGCCCAAACGGTAAATGATAGAAAGCTGAAATTTTCCCACAACATAGGTGAGATAATTTCATCGTGCAATAAGACGGCGTTTTGCGAAATTCGACCTGTAAGTGGGTCAAAATCAAGGTCAAAGGTCACAGAATTGCTTAGTATGAAAAACTTTTTTGTTTCTTAAGATATCCCAACCAAACTCACAGATTATATGTTTGTTACTGTATTTTACATTCTGACTAAATTTGGTCAAACTCGGGTGACTATATCATATAGCTGCCATAGGAACAATCGGATGCAAAATAACCTTTAGTATGAACAACTTTTTTGTTTCTTAAGATATCTCTACTAAACTCACAGATTGTATGATTGAGACTGTTTCTTACATTCTGACCAAATTTGGTCAAAGTCGGATGACTATATCTTATAGCTGCCATAGGAACAATCGGATGAAAATAACCTTTAGTGTGAACAACTTCTTTGTTTCTTAAGATATCTCAACCAAACTCACAGATTGTATGTTTGGGGCTGTCTCTAACATTCTGGCCAAATTTGGTCAAAGTCGGGTTACTATATCATATAGCTGCCATAGGAACAATCGGATGCAAAATAACCTTTAGTATGAAAACCTTTTTTGTTTCTTAAGATATCTTAACCAAACTCACAGATTATATGTCTGGGGCTGTCTTTAACATTCTGGCCAAATTTGATCAAAGTCGGATTACTATATCATATAGCTGCCATAGGAACAATCGGATGCAAAATAACCTTTAGAATCAAAAACTCTGTTGTTGTATGAGATATTCTTAGAAAACTCACACATTAACTCTTCTTGCTAAATTTTGAATTTTCCTCAAATTTAGCTTTTTTCCGCCAAATTTAGCTTTTTCCCGCCAAATCACTAAATCTGACTTTTAGCTAAAGGAAGAAGAAACATTGAAACCGCGGACAGCGGAAGTTGAATATTTCCGTTTTTTTTTACAAAAAATGCTATATTATACAAATTTGTTAAAGCGGACTATTAAGGACCTTCTTTTAAATTTTGCGAGCAAAGCGTGCAGGGGACGGACCCCCTTATATTGTGTTAATTTGTTAAGCCGAACAACTAAAGAAGTTCTATTACATTTTTGCGAGCGAAGCGAGCTGCGGGCTGGCGAGCGAAGTGAGCAGTTTAAGTTTGTTAAGCTGGACAACAAAAGACCTTCTTTTCAATTTTGCGAGCGAAGCGAGCGGGGGTTGGCGAGCGAAGCGAGCAGGGGGCGGAGCCCCCTAGTATTATATAAATTTGTTAAAACGGACTACTAAGGACTTTCTTTTCAATTTGGCGAGCGAAGCGAGCAGGGGACGGACCCTCTTTTGTTGTATAATTTGTTAAACCGGACAACTAAAGAAGTTCTTTTAAATTTTTGCGAGCGAAGCGAGCAGGGGCGGAGCCCTAGTTTATGTATAAATGACCTTCCCCAAGCCATAGAACATGCAAAGGTCCTCATGTATGCTGACGATGTAAAGCTGTGCGTCTAATACGATAACCCAATTTTTCATCTCCAGCTTCAGGATGATATAAATTCTTTAAATAACTGGTGCTCTGCTAATGACTTGATCCTTAACCACTCTAAATGTACAGTTATGTCGTTTTTTTGCTCTGATGTATGCATTAAGCCTTACAAAATTGTTACCGCATTGCTTGAACGTATCCCGTCCGTTAATGACCTCGGGGTATTATTTGATAATTAATTATGTTTCTATGAGCACATTACTACAATGGTCAATATGGCCAACAGTAATCTTGGATTCATCAAGAGATGGTCTAAAGAATTTGATGACCCATACACCATCAAGTTACTTTAAATGTCACTTGTGCGTCCCGGCCTTGAATACTGCTCTTGTGTCTAAAGTCCACAGTACTCAGTTTATCAGGAAATGATTGAATCTGTGCAAAAAAAGTTTTTGCTGTTTGCTCTTCGCGGCCTAAATTGGAATGCTAGTTTGAGGCTCCCTTCTTACACTAGCAGATTGTTACTGTTTGATTTAACTTCACTTAAAGATCGTAGGACTTGTCATGGTGCCATGTTTCTGTTTCACCTAATCAACGGTACAGTTGACTTTTCGGAGCTCCTGTCTAATTAAAAGTTTGTTATTCCATCAAGAACTACGCGAAATTAAAAGCCATTCAATTTGCGTCGTTGTTTCTCAAATTATGACCTTCATGAACCATTTTATGTTTTGTGTTCAACCTATAATTACTTATATCCTGCTATTAATTTGCATTGTACTGTAACTGTACTGTAGCATAAGAAAATCTATTATGAGTTTTTTAAAGTAAATAGTTTTTGTTAATGTCTGCACTGCCGTCCACTTCAATGCTGTGAGTTGGACCATAGCCTTATAAAAAATTGTCCCAACGGGTCGAAGTGCAGACTGTCGCTTGCTTTAATTTTGTATCTATAGCATTACTGTCCATTGTTAATGTTTTCTTTTGAAATAATAATAATAATTGGGGTGTTCATTTGACTCTAGCAGCGTTGCAAATTGAAATCGTTGCAAGCTTGCTACGAGAGCAGCGCTTTATGTGGAAAGCGTTGAACATAACCACAGTGGGCTGTTTTTTGTTAACATTTTGTTGAATATGTTCAACGCTTTCCACATAAAGCGATGCTTTCGCTAAGCATTGGATACGAGAAGATAAGAGTCCGTCCATACATCCCAATGCCACTAAGATGTAAAAAA
>JBAMBJ010000346.1:0-32228 GCA_037043495.1 Drosophila recens | reverse complement strand
AAGATAATTCAACAAAACTCATCGACTATTTCTTTATCTGTTTTACTAATAATTGGGTTGAAATAACTTAATTTTTTTTTTAAACATAACTATTTCTTGTTTTATTATTATGACTATAATTTTTATAAATAAAGTATTTGAAATTAACTGAAAATAATTGAGAGTTACGTGGACTCTTTCTAGAAACGGACCATCTTGAATTGCCCACACACTCCACAGACTCCATAGACTGCAACTGCATATCTATCGCCAACTTGAACTCCATCCCAATTACCGTAGCCAGTGTTACCGCCATGCGTTTTCAGGGTCTCTTGCAATTGCGCAGATATGCGACCGTCGCCACCCTGAGGCAAGGCACACACATGCGCGCACACACACATGCACACACGCAGACAATGGTGCGCGGACTGGCAAGCAGCGCATCGCCTCTGCCGGAACTGACACAGGTAAGAGGGAGCGAGAGAGAGCGAATGAGAGTGATTAGCATGGTGAGATGCATTGGGAAAGGCAGTGAGCGAGGGAGAGCAAAAGAGTGTGTGTTGGAAGAGTGTGAGAGTTGACTTCGTGGTGAGTTGACTTTTGTCTCCTCCTGGTCCAATCGCTGTCGACTGTGCCATGCTTTGCAAATGGTGGTTGACTCAAATACCGCTATGTACAGTTGTGCACAGTAATGTGAAGAAGTTACCCTAATTAAAGTTTAAAGTAGATGTTTTATTTGCAAATTGAAGACAAAGTCTGTCCTCTCTGCGATTTAAATTCTTCTAAAAAATAGAGACTGCGGAATCCCCAGAAAATTCAAAATTAAATAATCTTTAATAAAAGAAATAAGTCGCCTTTAAAAATAAAAGTAAATTTAAGCTCTTTTCGCGAATTGAAATCGAATTATAACCAGCATTTTGGACTTAACATTTCAGAGATCTGCTACAAAATATTAAAAATATTATATATCTGCAGATAATATAATATCTGCAGACATTGGTCGGCATGTGTATTTTGACAACATTTAAAGTTAAATCTACTCATAATTTGAGCTTACTTCATCTAAGTTTTTGGCATCAATGGAAAGGTCATTTAACTTTCGTTTGAATGATTTAAAACAGCGGTGGGCACGCATGGGCTCCGGGAGCTAGAGGGCGCGCTCGACTTTTTGCTCCCACATTTGGGTAATCGACAAAGTAGGTAGTAGGTTGTTGCAGTTTTAGTTGTAGTGCTCCCGAATTCAGATTTTGCGCCCACCGCTGAATTCAAACTTTTCTTAACCCATTAATATCCATTGAAAATTTCGATTTTTTGTGAAAGTCCACTTTTTTGACTTTTTTTCTCGGTCTCAAACAGAAAATGTTTTCAGGCAAAAAGTTCTCCAAACAATTCTAACTTTTTTTTTCAAAAATCTCTTTGCTTATACTTTTTATGAATTTTTGTATGGGATGATCTCAGAAAAATTTTGTATACAAATGAGAAAAAAGTGGCTAATATATGAAGTAATTTTTAGCAATTTTGAAAATTAAATATGGGAGATCTACTGAAGAAAACAGGTATAATTAAGAAATTGAGTTCTCTCTGCATTATGTAAGTTAGAAATGATGAGATCTTAAACTGAACATTTTACTTGATTTCTAGATTACGGACAATGTGCAGCGCGGCAATTACGCCCAGCTCAATGACAAGGATGTGTCGCACTTTGAGCAGCTGCTGGGCAGGAATCATGTGCTCACCGAGGATCTCGATGGCTACAACGTTTGCTTCCTCAAGCGCATACGCGGTAAGAACAAAAATGCATCCTTTTAGCTCCACTGTCAATAATCCGAGGAATCTTTCGAGTGCAGGCAACAGTAAACTCGTGCTGAAACCGGGAAACACGGCAGAGCTGGCGGCCATAATGAAGCACTGTAATCAACGCAAGTTGGCGGTGGTGCCGCAAGGTGGCAACACGGGATTAGTCGGTGGATCGGTGCCGATCTGTGATGAGATTGTTATATCGCTGCAGCGCATGAACAAAGTGCTGTCCGTGGACGAGGTGACGGGCATTGCCATCGTCGAGGCTGGCTGCATTCTGGAGAACTTTAGCCAGCGGGCACACGATGTGGGTCTGACGGTGCCACTGGATTTGGGCGCCAAGGCCAGCTGTCATATTGGTGGCAATGTGTCCACCAATGCCGGTGGGATTCGTGTGCTGCGCTATGGCAATCTGCATGGCACTGTGCTGGGCGTCGAGGCTGTTCTGGCCAATGGTCAGGTGCTCGATCTGATGTCCAATTTCAAAAAGGACAACACCGGCTATCATATGAAGAATCTATTCATTGGCTCCGAGGGCACACTCGGCATTATCACGAAGCTATCGATGCTCTGTCCGCATGAGTCGAAGGCGGTGAATGTCGCCTTCCTTGGCTTGAACTCCTTTGATGATGTGCTCAAGACATTTGTCAGTGCCAAGAGGAATCTGGGCGAAATCCTTAGCTCCTGCGAGCTGATCGATGAGCGAGCTCTCAACGTGGCGCTATCGCAATTCAAGTTCCTTAAGTGAGTAGAGTCAGCAATACTTTATATCAGCGGTGGGCACGCATAGGCTCTGGGAGTCAGCAGCTGCTCCCAACTTTATTTCTGCCTATTCGGCGCACAATAAGAATCGCGAGCAAAAGAATCGCGAGCAACATTTATGACCGTCATAAAATTCAACACATCAAGTGTGTGTGTTTCTCTGACATGGACGTCGTTTGCTGTAAGTTGTTGTTGAACTGCTCCCGAATTCAGATTTCGTGCCCACCGTTGATTTATGTACATATAACATATTTATAGATCTCTGTAAATTGATCCCATTAATTTAATTATAGCTCCCCAATCTCTGGCTATCCGTTCTATATGCTGATCGAGACATCGGGCAGCAATGGAGTCCATGACGAGGAGAAGCTCAACAAGTTTATTAGCCTGGGCATGGAGCGGGAGGAGATACTGGACGGTACGGTTACCGGTGATCCCGGCAAGGTGCAAGAAATCTGGAAGCTGCGTGAAATGGTTCCGCTGGGCCTGATCCAAGACAGCTTCTGCTTCAAGTACGACATCTCGCTGCCTCTGAGGGACTTTTACAGCATTGTCGATGTGATGCGGGAACGCTGCGGCCCCCTGGCCAAGGTTGTCTGTGGCTATGGCCATCTCGGTGACTCGAATCTCCATCTGAATGTCAACTGTGAGCAGTTCACCGATGATATCTACAAGCGGGTGGAACCCTTTGTCTATGAGTACACCTCCAAGCTGAGGGGCAGCATTAGTGCCGAGCATGGCATCGGTTTCCTCAAAAAGGACTATCTGCATTATTCCAAAAATCCTGTGGCCATCGATTGGATGCGCGACATGAAAAAGATGTTCGATCCCAATGGCATTCTGAATCCCTATAAAATGCTTGCCTAAATTCCAAATCAATTCTATTCTTCCTTTTTTTTTTTTGATTGTCGCATTTGTTAACATAAGTTTGTAAAGTATAAAATGTTATTGTTTAAACAAAATAAAAAATGTACATGTGTATATGCATTAATGCTAAAAAAAAAAAAATAAATAAAGTTTAAAAATAATACTTCTGTTGATTTTATTTTTCGAAATTAAATTTGGGGTTAAGATGGAAATGGGCTTCAAAAAATATGGAAAAATTTAATATTGTTGGGAAACATATAATAGCGATTATTTTTTTGTTTATAAAATTTATTTGAAATTTTAGATATTAAAAAAAATTATATAAATTATGTTTTATTTTTTCCAATTTATAATTTCATTATTTTAAGCCTTTTCTACTTGTCATTTTTAAAATAAGATGAACGCAAAAATTATTTCGCTTTTTAGCTTGCTCTAAGAATCATAAGCAACTAAAATAAATTACGAAAACAAAATTTAAAAAAATTTTAAAAAGCCGCACAGCTGCTCGATAAGTTATCGTTATCGATTGCCTTATCGCTGCGCCCTAGACGAGAGGGCGGCTCAAGGTGGCGCCAGTTTTTCTGCTTGTGTTTTGCCTTTGCCTGAAGCTTTTATTTGTTATTTGTTTTGATCGCAGGAAAGCTCAGTGCAGTTACAGTTGTGCTTTTCGCAACGTAGCTCACGACTGAAAAAGTGACGAAATAATAACGCTAAAATTTGTAAGCTTTTCTCAGTCAACATGAATGGCATCGTGACACGATGAGAGTACACGAGACGCGCGCAGATCTAATGACAAAAAGCTTTTTTCGGCATTTGGCATTTATCGTTCGCTTTTTGGTTTTGTGCAAAGCGTGCGGTAGTTTAAGTCGGCGAACGCGACGAGACACAAGTCGTCAAGAAACGGGCGGAGCATTTTTTTATTGTTTATTCTGTGAAAGCGAAACAAATCAAGTTTTCTCGTGTAAAAAAATTAACAAACAACAACAAAATAAAAATGAGCGGGTAAGCAAATTTGACATTTGAAACAATTTCATTATTTAGTTATGAGCGCGTTTTGTTCTAATTTTATAATGCAGAAAAGCTGATATTGCACTCATTGGCCTGGCCGTGATGGGCCAAAATCTTATTCTAAATATGGACGAGAAGGGCTTTGTGGTCTGTGCATACAATCGCACTGTGTCGAAGGTCAACGATTTTCTAAACAACGAGGCCAAAGGCACCAAAGTGATTGGTGCTGAGTCATTGAAGGACATGGTCGACAAGCTGAAAACGCCACGCAAAGTAATGATGCTAGTCAAGGTAAGTGTTGTTGCCATTGTTGTTGTTGTTGTGGTTGTTAGTGCAAATCGTGGAGTGAGTGGCGTGTTAAGCGATCGCCTCATGTTTTCTGTGTGTGTGTGTGTGTGTTTGTGTGGAAGTCAAAGCAAAGTCATGCACACAGAAATGTACCAAGCATTTGTTTTTTTTTTTTTGCTCAGCAAGTTCAATGCATTTGCGGCGACAAACAACAACAATTTACAGCAAGAGAGAGCAGTCTTTGCAAGAGAGAGCAGTGAAGATTAAAAGAGATGGCAAGTTGTTTCGTTAAACAATTGTTGTTTACATTTTGTTTACCTGCAAAATTTCAGTTATCGTTAAGTAGCTCTTCTTCGATAACTATATGTGCATTTAGCATGGGGCAACTATCGATTAAGCTGGATACGCAGTTCTTTGCCGGCAAAATTAAGTAGATATATTCAACGATACTGTGAATAAGGTCATAAAAGATAAATTTTCCAATTAAAAAAAAAAGGTTTCCAAATTTCACACTCTAATTCTCTCTGGTTATTTTTGCTCGCCATTGGACTTTTAAAAAAGCCAGATTTGGCGAGAGAAAGCTGCATTGGCAACCCTGACACACACACACACACACAGCGACTGAAGTCAGTGACATTCAAAATAGGTCAAACATAATAGAAAACAAAATAAAAACAACTACAACTCAACCCGGCACTTGGGTCGAGATCAGAACATCCGATAAGGGCAAATCGTTGTCGAGCTATCAAATGCTATCAGACTTAGTGTCGTTATCTCGTTAAAGCGCAGAAACTGACGACTTTGGACCGACCTTACTTCAAGGTCGACTTTAAAGAAAAAAGTTTCAGTAGATAAATTGTAAAATCACAACCGAAGCACGAATCGTTTGGCTTGGCCTTGCATTTTGTGATCACTGATCAGCATACTAGCCGTTTAGCACGCGCCCATCACTATCAATGCCTTTCTCCACACAATCAGAGTTGCCAACTCTTCGGGTCATTAAAAAGCTAAGCTAGCCTTTAAAAAAAGCTACAAATAGCCTTTGAAAAAAGCTAGAAATAGCCAGACAATTTTGTTGGTAGCTAGAGTAGTAAAACGATAATTTTATTGATTTAATCCAGTATTTTTGAAAACTTCTCAAGCTCGTGAAACATATCGTCTTCTGCAGCTGAACTTATGTAGGACTGATTGGTCCCTAATTTTTTTAAGCATACTGCTGGCGCTGTATAATTATGATAGTCCGTCTCAACAAATATGAAATTAAATGCTATGAATATTATAAAACATGAGCTGAACAAATAAAATACCTTATTTGTAAAATTTAGTTTAATTTTTAAACGGCCATTCAATTTCGAAGTTTAGCTTTGACATTGTTCATTTGACTCTGCTTTCGACCATGGCAGCGCAAATGATGCGAGCAGCGCTGCCAACTGTGACCGTTAAAAAAGCCAGATTTATATAAGTTAAGTTTTGAGAAAATAATATAAAAATTTGGTTTTTGTTACTGTTACTTTATTTCTACCTTCTTTGCATTCTAATTTAGGAATAAAATTAAAGTTTGCTGAAGAACAGTACCATATTTTGTATTTTTACTTTAAAATTCGCTTATTCAAATCTGGCTTTTTTAACAGACTAATTTTGGCAAGGCTGGATGCAAGTGCCTTGCTTGGAAAAAAGCTATAACTCCCGCTAGCCGCTATTTTACAATTTATCCCGCATTTGCCAGCTGCAACCCGCTAGATCTAGCGGGATAATAGCTAAATTGGCAACACTGCACACAACTTTGACCTTGTTCTCCCTTTCTCTCTCTCTCTCTCTCGTTGCAGCTGGCAGCGCAGTCGATGATTTCATAGAACAGCTGGTGCCGCTGCTGTCGCCGGGCGATGTTATCATCGACGGTGGCAACTCTGAGTACCAGGACACGTCGCGTCGCTGCGATGAGCTGGAGAAGAAGGGCCTGCTCTTTGTCGGCTCCGGCGTGAGCGGCGGCGAGGAGGGCGCCCGTCACGGCCCGTCGCTGATGCCCGGCGGACATGCGGCCGCCTGGCCAATAATCCAGCCCATCTTCCAGGCCATCTGCGCCAAGGCCGACGGCGAGCCCTGCTGCGAGTGGGTGGGCGACGGAGGCGCCGGCCACTTCGTCAAGATGGTGCACAACGGCATCGAATACGGCGACATGCAGCTGATCTGCGAGGCGTATCACATCATGCAGATTCTGGGCCTGACGCCGCCCCAAATGTCCGATGTGTTTGGTCAATGGAACGGCGCCGAGCTGGACTCGTTTCTCATCGAGATCACGCGCGACATACTCAAGTACAAGGATGGCAAGGGACATCTGTTGGAGCGCATTCGCGACACGGCGGGCCAAAAGGGCACGGGCAAATGGACGGCCATTGCGGCCCTGCAGTACGGCGTGCCCGTCACGCTAATCGGCGAGGCGGTCTTCTCCCGCTGCCTGTCCGCCCTTAAGGACGAGCGCGTGCACGCCAGCAGCGTGCTGAAGGGACCCGGCTGCAAGCCCCGCCTCACCGACACCACCAAGTTCCTCAGCGACATCAAGCAGGCGCTGTACTGCGCCAAGATCGTCAGCTACGCCCAGGGATTCATGCTGATGCGCGAGGCGGCCAGGGAGAACAAGTGGCGTCTGAATTACGGCGGCATTGCGCTGATGTGGCGCGGCGGCTGCATCATTCGCAGCGTCTTCCTGGGCAACATCAAGGACGCCTACAGCCGCCAGCCGACGCTCTCCAACCTGCTGCTGGACGACTTCTTCAAGCGGGCCATCGAACAGGGCCAGGAGTCGTGGCGCCATGTGGTGGCCAACGCCTTCTGCTGGGGCATCCCCGTGCCCGCCCTGTCGACGGCCCTCAGCTTCTACGACGGCTATCGCACGGCCAAGTTGCCGGCGAATCTGCTGCAGGCACAGCGCGATTACTTTGGCGCCCACACCTACGAGCTGTTGGGGGAGGAGGGCAAGTTCCAGCACACCAACTGGACGGGCACGGGCGGCAATGTCTCGGCCAGCACCTACCAGGCCTAGGCCACACATGCATACATATGTACATTCCATGTAATCAATGTGAATCTTCTTTTTTTTGTTTGTTATTTTCGAGTACTTGTTTAGGGTAAGCAGAGTATGTAATTAAAATGTTAACGAGTATATATAAATTCATTGTAATCATTAACTGTAATGTATTATTAAACTGGTGTTTTCATTTTATATGCTACTATCCCCCCCCATTTGGTTGTTGACGACAAAACATTCAATTTCATTTATAACAAAGTCTTCTTATTGATCAGCTGTCATTTGCCTTGGTATGTGAGTATGGGTGCGCGTGTGTGGTGTGTTGTGTATGTGTGTGTGTGTGTGGATGCTAGTGATGCAACTTCAGTCGTCTGATGGCCGCAATGTCTTCTTTGGCTCGATAACCAGCTTATCCGTTGTGTAGAGATGACCGATAATTACCTGCAAATGCAAAAACAAAACGTTTAATTAAATACCAATGCAAGCCAGTAGTTTATACGACAGCTTAAGTCCAGTGTTGCCAACTCTTCGAGACATGAAAAAGCCAAAATAGCCTTTGAAAAAAGCTGAAAATAGCTTTAAAAAATTTGTTAATAGCTAAAAAAAAAAACGTTAGAGTAATAAAACAATATTTTTAATTGATTTATACAGTGTTTTTGGAAAATTTTGATGCAAAAAAATTCTTCAAACAATTCTAGGAGTGAATGCAAAAACAAAATTTAAAAATCTCTTCGCTAATATTTTTTTTGACTTTTTAAAATTTACTAAAAATTACTATTTTAACCCCTTTTTCTCCTTCTCATACAAAAAGTGGCTATTTAACAGTTTTCAAAAAATCATAAAAAATACCAGCGAAGTTATTTTCAAATTTTTGAAAATCACTCTAAGAATTGTTTTAAGAATTTTTTTCCATCAAAATATTTTTTTGTTTGGGACCGAGAAAAAAAGTTAAAAAATACAATTTTACAAAAAAAATTAAAAATGTTCCATGGGTACTACATGGGTTAGGGAGACTTTTGCATCATTCAAACGGAATTTAAATGAATAGATGATAAAATTAAGAAATATGCATCCAATCTTTTTTATTATACAAAAAATTGACAAAGTTAGGGGGTATGATTTTTTTGCCATTTAAATGAAAAAAATACTACAAAGTATTTAAACTAAAATTATTTGTGAAGTAGCTAAAATTCCCGCTACCCGCTGTTTTACAATTTATCCAACATTTGCCGGTTGCAACCCACTAAATCTGTCGGGAAAATAGCTAAATTGGCAACACTGCTTAAGTCGCTTTCAATAATAAACATTTTTTTATTCGATATATCGGTATAGGTAATTTAGTGAAACTTGCTTTTGTTCATACGTTCATATTTGATTTAAATCGGCTAAGATTTTAGCACAAATATAAACGCTCATCGCTCTGAATTTTATTACAAAATCAGCTGATTTCCCATATGGAATATACTCAGTAAGAACATAACCAAATCCTAGCTGCAAGTCGAACTGATTTTGATTAAATCAGAATAAGGTGCCTTAAAAATGTGGCAAGCATCGTAGTTGTTTAGCTATCGCGCGATGCAATAACAATTGGAGAAACAACAAAAGAAAATGTGAAACACGCACGCGGTTCACATGCACATATACACACATATATGTACATATGCATGCGTATGTATGTACTGTGTGTATGTTATGTATTCATGCACATGTACAGCTGATTAGGCTAACTAACTCACCTGTCGCCGAATCAATTCCAGATTCTGTTTGGCACTGGCCATTTGCCGATCGATTTCCTTAAAATCACTTAGAATTTTATTGGCACGAAATGAGTCGCGTATCTTACGCACCGCGTACATTCTGTCAATAAAGTGTCATGTTAAGAGAAAATTCTTGACTTATTGTGCTGTTATTTCACCATAGAATATACAACGCACCTAAAGTTGTATGACGGCAACTTCTCCGATTCACGCAACAAATTTCTATATAATGCGATGGCCTGGCGACGTGTCGACATCTTTGTATCTCTTGTGTGCGGACAGCAAGGCAAATATATAATTTAACTCAGTTTTTAATTGATAAAAATCCTGTTGATTATTTTGGTTAACCGTCCAATTTAGTGATGTTAACAAATAAAATAAAACGAAACAGTATCGATTGCACAATACAGATGGATATCGATACTAGAGCTGTGTCTTTTCGTTCTGAACAAGCTCAAATGAACGGATCATTAAATTGAACGAATGAACTTATTCTGGTGATGTAAATTTGAGTGGAAACATCGATGTCGATGCTGGTTGATACATCGGTCGAAATATCGATGCATCGATGTATGTCTAATGCTTAAAAACTATACCTTTTGTAGAAGAAAAATAGAATTTCTTAGTATAATAAAGCTCATTTTCTCTTAAAAACATATGCTTTCATAGCAGTTATAGCAGACGGCTTTTAAATAAGAACTTGTTCTTTTACATCACTAGCGTATTCAGTCAATCATGAACTAAATCGTTCAATTCGCAGTTGGTCAGTTATTTCTTTAAAAAATATTTAAATTTCTTAGAGATATACAATTTCAATTATATGCATGGAGTTCCGCGATTGGAATCAATTTCTTCTTTATTTACTTGTAACAGTGTTTCAATTTCATATACTTTTTAGTTTTGAACATTGTGAAAGGTTACTTAAGCTCATCATTTTTCTCTCCCAAAAAATTGGACTAAGAAGCCCAACTCTAATCGATACAGATTAAAGATATATAAGTATGCGATAAATGTGCGCTGCATATATTTTAATACGATATAAGACTATCGCGCGACCGCCACAATATCTTGACCGCCAAAAATGGTACATGGTACATATTTTATTTTTAAGGAAATATGATTTTACAAACAGCTTATAATCATGTTTAATTCGAAACTAGATCAATTAAAGATGATTTTAATGAATTTTGTAGTTGTAGGATGAGTTTGTATAAATCAATTCTAATCAAAAAATTATGGAATTATGGATTGCAAAATTTTAATCTTCCCAAGACACGATTTTATTTCTTATCAATATATCGATGACAACAAATTCCGGCTTGTCAGTATTTATTTTATACGCAGTCAAAAATACTATTTTGACAGTGTAGCTTGGCCACACTACAAAAGTCAAAGTTTTCGACATAAAATTATCGATATTTTGTATAATTGTCAAGTAAGTGAACTTGTCAATTATATCCCAGTAGAAATCAAGAGAACCAATACAGTGGTCAGTCATTTCTGTGTCCGTGCTGTTGAAAGAAACGTTTAGCCTGTGTATTCTCGCTAATTGTTAAAACGAAAACAAAAGCCAGCATGTAAGTAAAGTCCAACTACTGTACGCTCTGCTTAATATACAACAAGCTTGTCGAAATTTGCAAAAACGTCTCGAAATCGCGATGATGACGACGGCGGCGGCGTCGATATATTCGGCCATCGTCGTCGGTGGGTGGTCGGTGTCGATGTCTAGATGTCTATGTCTGGCAATGGTTCAAATTGTGCGAAATTCAACTATATAAATTGTGCATATGACACTATTCATTCGGCGACTGCTTTCAACTACTTTATTTGCTTGCCGCAGTTATTATTTATTTGTGCCAATGTGCGTGCACAGTGGTTTAAGGCCGGCGTCGCACGACGTGGTGCCGCCTGCCGCGTGTTTGGCTACAATTTGACAGTTATTTCGCCCATGTCTACATGGATATCTGTGCCATTCAATATTATGGCACATTAACATCTTTTGCACAGTTTACATTCGCAAATGGCACTAAAAACTTGCTCAGAAACGGGCACTCGACAAATTTTGTGAGGTTAAGCATGAACATGCAGTTGGAAAAAAAAAATTTGCGTCATGTTTCAGACAGTGGCGCGTGTATTGGCGTCGGGGCAATAGTGTGTGTGCGTGTGTGTTAGCATTTGTATGAGAGTGTGTGTCTATGCGTTAGCATTTGTTATTTGATTGTGTTTATTAATAAGACTTGCGTTCGTATTCTGCTTTTCGTGCGAATTAATGCTGCAATTGCACTTGGCCCATTATTCTTTGTTGTTTGCCCGGCTTACGTTTTGGCGCGCTTTAGTTGCGTCTTCTGCTGCAACAGCAGTCGCTTGCTCTCTCGCTCTCTCTCTCACTCTGTCACTCTTCGGTGATTTGCTTGCTCGCTCGCACTCGCAGGGTTGTTTTTTTCTGTTGGCTGCTGATTCAGCTGGATAACGCATTTCAATAATTTGGGCAAAACATTCTCAAACATGACACTTATGAATTTTAGTGTACAATTGCCGAAACTGGCTAATTATCTTTATTCATTTAAGAGCAGATGCGATTTGGCGGGCTTCTTTTCAGATTTTGTTGTAATGTTGGTGAAAAGTGGAAAAGTACAGGGTATATCTGTTTCCTGATGTTGAAACTTTTGTTTATACTAGTGTCGATAACTTAAATTTGTTATTTAGTTGAAAGTATCATTCTTCTACAATTACACTTACATAAAGACGACGACACAACAACTGAAAAGGAATGTCTGTCTGTCGTCTTCCTCTCACGGCATCGTCGCATGCTACCTGCCTGTACATACATACATACATATAAACATACATACTCACACACATACACAGCAGCTGCAGTTTTGTTGCGGCTCTCTTGCATTTCGCTTTACTGCTTGCCCTCACTCACTCTCATTGTTAGAGAGAGCGTGTAGAGAGAAGAGAGGAGTGGAGTGGAGAGATGACAACAGCTGTTGTTGTCCTTTGGCGCGCTTTGCAGCCGCCTTTGGCTCTAGTATGACCTTTACCTTTCCGTTTCTCTGCTTCGCTGTTTCGCATTCGCATTGCGCTCGCCGCACAATCAACACCAGCACAAAAATTACATTTTTAAACACCATACGAATTAAATCGAAACTAATCGAAAATCATCCTTGCAGCAACAGCATCGGAAGGGAAATCAACTGTGTGTGTTTGGTTTTTTTTACATAAATTAATCGGTGCAACAAGCAAGAAGAATAAATAATATCATGGCTCAGGAAGGACAGGATATGCCCACGTTCAAGTGCGTGCTGGTCGGCGATGGTGGCACCGGGAAGACGACATTTGTTAAGCGCCACATGACCGGCGAGTTCGAGAAGAAATATGTTGCCACACTCGGCGTGGAGGTGCATCCATTGATCTTTCACACCAATCGCGGCGCCATTCGTTTCAATGTATGGGACACAGCTGGCCAAGAGAAATTTGGCGGACTGCGCGATGGCTATTACATTCAGGGACAGTGTGCCGTCATCATGTTCGATGTCACATCGCGTGTCACCTACAAGAATGTGCCCAACTGGCACAGAGATTTGGTCCGCGTCTGTGAGAATATACCCATTGTTCTCTGTGGCAACAAAGTGGACATCAAGGATCGAAAGGTCAAGGCCAAAAGCATTGTGTTTCACCGAAAGAAAAACTTGCAGGTGAGAATTGTTGTTACTTTTACATTTCTTCTTTTTTGTTGAAAATCCAAAACGTGCAAAGTATCTACAATGAATTAGACAAAGATAAACAAACCGAACGAGATAGAAAGAGAGAGTAGTACAGCTGAGACAGAAATATAAGCGAGATGGAAAAATAAAAGACACTTTAAAATGGTTAGATTTGATAAAAAAATAAATGAAAAAAGTAATTAAAAATAAAATGTTGAATAAGACGATGTTTTTTTTAATTTAAAAACTAAAACCTGTTCTAGAAAAGTTAGATTATTTAAAATGGTAACGAAGCTACAAAATCATGACCAAAAATTTAATTAAAATCTTAAATCTAGAAAAATGAAAACTATGATAGCTAGTTAGGTGCATCCAATAGATAAAATTTAAATTTTGTGTTAACTTTACCAAATGTATTATTTGAATATTGTTATTAATATATTTATGTTGTTTGCTTTTTGGTTCTAGTACTACGATATCTCCGCTAAATCGAATTACAATTTCGAGAAACCATTCCTTTGGCTGGCCCGCAAACTGGTTGGCGATCCCAATTTAGAGTTTGTGGCAATGCCGGCGCTGCTGCCACCAGAGGTCAAAATGGACAAAGACTGGCAGATTCAAATTGAGCGCGATTTGCAGGAGGCGCAGGCGACCGCTTTGCCCGATGAGGATGAGGATCTATAAGCATTAGTTAACAACATCAACAGCAACAACAACATCAACAACAAACAGAAAATAAATAAAACAACAAGAATGAATAGAAAACACTAAAAGATGCAAAAATACATAACTGAAATAAACAAGACACAGGGTGAACAAGAAACAAACAATTTGAGCATTGAACAACAACAAGAAGAGTTTGCAGCAACGACAACTGGGAGAAACTATAAGCACACATACACACGCAACTCACACACATACAAAACACTCTCACACACACACACACACACACACACCCTACACAACATCTTCATAATTGCAACAGCGCGTGGTCCGCATTATTATTAAAATATTATGTAAACGTAATTAATATATTTTTTTTGTTTTTTTTTTATACTTCCTCTAATTTGTTGTCCGGCGTATAACAATTTTAATAATACATTTGAAAATGATAGAAAGAACAAGAAGAAAAGAAACAAGCAACAATACACATTACCAGAGAAAATGTCTTAGAGTAAGTGAAATTAGAAAGAGAGAAGCTCTAAGAAAAGTTTACAGCAACAAAAGAAACAAAACAATTATGGCGATTTGAATGGATAAAACACAATAAATAGCTAAGACAAATAATAAAAAAAAAATGGAAAAACATAAAGAACTTAAAAAAAATGAATATGAATATGAATATGGAATACGAAGAAAATTGTTATTCATTTCAAGGAAGAGAGTAAAGAAAATCAATTTTATAAACTTTTGTTATAATATGCATGAATATCCATATATATTTATATGTGTGTGTCGCATCCTTTCGAGAATCAGCTCATTCCATACTAGGGGCACTTGACACAGCAGGCGGGAAAGACGCCCGTAAAACGTTGTTTGTTCATGCACGTGACTTTATGCTGGGCACAGCTGAAGCAGATAAGGATCAAGTTTTAGATATCTGGATACGAATGGATGATCAATTCTCTGGCACTTACTCTTCCACAATGGTCTTGAAAGTGTCGCTGCAGATGGCGCGCTTTAAGCATTTGCCATCCTTGCCAAAATCCACATAGTCCTGACCTTTCTTCAACAGCGGCAAATACTTGAGAAATATGGTCTCATCCTCAGAATTGCGATAGCTGCAAACTGGCTCGCTAGCTGCACACGTTTATAAACTACAGAGTTCGTTTGTAAAATGGCTTTTCATCATACATACCGCCCTCACAGGATGGAGACATCAGCAGCAGCAGCAGCGTCGCCACAGCAACTGTTGCCCCCAACAATGTCGACACGTTGTACATCTTCCAGGAATTGTATAGAACGTAGATTGTAGACTGTAGGCTGTAGACTGAAGACTGTCGACTGAAAGTCGTCAACTGAACCTGTTTGCTATTTATACTCAAGTGTCTGTTCACTTTGTGATGCGCAAATTTGAATTTCTAATTCAAAATTGTGACCAGATCATCTCGACTTGCGAACGTGCGCTACACTCTCCACAATCGCTACAAAACACAAGGCTGCAAACTTTCCAAAATTGTGAAGAAGTATTGATAAACATGAAGTTTTACCTTGGTACTCTTTATGTAGCTCAATCGAGATTCCTATAGATCCAATGGGTCTATCTATGCTTTCAATTCGCATTTTAATTGCATAATTGCCGGACTACGAGTATTTAGCAACCCCTAACTGTTTCACGTCTGTGTTCTCTCCCTTCAATAGGTTGTGATTAAATTAATTGCATCAAAGCTCATCAGCTCGTATCAAGTTCTATCTATAGCCTCGATATGCAGTGCATTCATGTAATAACAAGCTTTGGCTTAATATGTTTATGCTTAGTCGCTTTTCATTTGAATTTTCTTTAGTTCATTCTGAGAATTTCTTTGAATTGAAGCGAGCATACAAAAACAAAATAATTCCACGAGAAAAATTCATCAGTTACGAAATATACGCAGATAAGTAAGAGAGTAAAAAATTAAGTTGAGGCCTAATAAAAAAAAACGAACCCATTGTATATAAGTAAATACTTTAAATCAGCGGTGGGCACGCATGGGCTCCGGGAGCTAGAGGCTGCTCCCGAGTTCAGAATTCGTGTCCACCGCTGCTTTAAATAAAAAAGCTTAAGCTTATTTCCCTGAAGTAACATTAAAAATCAGCTGTAGCATTGTTGAAAATTAAAAAGGCAAGTATTTAAAACTGTTGTTTTGACCCGATTTTTTAGATAGTTACTCAAAAAACAGCTGTTACAATAAAGGGGTATGAAAAGATTTAATTCACGCATTGTAGGTGATTATTATTATTAAGGGAATAATGCATAACAAAGGAATTGTAGTATTACAATTTTGAGGTAAGTATAGAATTATTTTTAGATATCATTGGTATCCGTGTCCTGGCACAGGAGTTTCGGACAGCAGTGGGGAAAGGTGCGACGCATATCCGAATGGATCTTGCAGTTCTGGCTGGGAACGAGATTGTGTCGACCGCAGCTGGAAATATTGGATGAATAAATAAAAATATAAAATATATAAATATTAGCATTAATATGAATATAAAAATAAATACATTAATATAAATATAAACATAAATGTAAAAATATAAATTTGAACATAAATATAAACATACAAAAAAATATATAAATATAAATTTGAATATAAATATAAACATAAAAAATATATAAGAATAAAATATACACATAAATATAAATATATAAATAATTATATAAATATATAAATAACTACATAAATATATAACTATAAATATAAGTATATAAATTTGAATATAAACAAATATTTAAAAATAAATATAAAATCATAAGCTTACTAGCCGATCTCGAGGACAAAATCGGGACGGCAATAGATGGAATTGCAGTGTCCCTCCCGATTGATGGGCTTATATGACTGATGCTTCGGTATGGGCTGCTTGAGTTCCTCAAAGTAACACTGTCCGGGATATTCTTAAAAAATTCAGCGCAAATCATTAGCTTAACTTTTAGTACGTTAGTGTGACACTATCCCACCTGGATGAATGGCATTGGCTCGATAAGCTAAATCCGCAGCGACTCCTGTACAGAGGAGACCCAGTAGAAGCAACATTGGCACACCAAATCCATAACCGACACCAGCTCTTATCGGTATTATCATAATGGAGATACGAATGTCCAAGAGCTGAACTTTTTGCTTGAGCGTCGAACGTGCGACTGAAACAATTACAATTAATTGTTGTTGCTTTTATATATAAAATTAATAATAAACATTGTTAAGCTCTCCTTATTCTCTCTCTGTCTTTCACTTGTTGTGTCTTTGTATCTACAAGGTATTTGTATCTGTATCTGTACGAAATATGGGGCATGTGCGTCGTGACTTTTTGTTTGACGATGACTTTAAACGAATGCCTCCGTTACAGTTACCGCTTTAGCTCTAGTTTGAATTAATTAAACCATTAAACAATCCACAACACCAACAATAGCCTCTTCAATCCCCCTACCCCCCCTAGGCCCATGAAAGCGAGAGTCCATTGAAGCGGAGGCGTCGCGAGCTCGTGATCAGTGATGCCTACAAAGTATAAATTTTAATCAATCTGCTTTAAAAAAGCCTAACTTTTACAAAAATGGATAAATAATTCATCCTAGATTCTGTCTGAAATTGGTGAGCCATTTTAGAAGATGTTTAATGGTTTCTTGAAAAACAAATCTGCACATGTTTAAAAAACTGACTGACTAAGCATTGTAGAGCCCAAACGGTAAGACCTAGAAGACTGAAATTTTCACACAGCATAGCTAAGACAAAATTTATAATGCAATTATGCTTTATAACTCAACTTTTACCTCAAGTTTTTATAAAGCGTAAGGAAACTAAAAAAATAAATTAAATTGAGTGTCTTATATATGAAGATTTTTCAAATTATTCATTAATAAGCTGTGTGTACAACGATATTGAACGTATTGAAAGAATCTCAAACTAAAGTTTCTCATAAGAGCTACTATAAATCCAAATTAGATGTAACCAATCTGAATATAATCATACATTTTGGATATTACGAGTAGGGTAAGCTTTTTAGAGCCAACAGAAAGAGCTAAAAGTGCATCACTGTTGGCCTGGTTCAGAAAACTGTGGCAAGGTTGCATTGCTGCATTATATACAAATTTAACATGAATAAATTGAGTTTCGAGCCTCGAACAACTTGAGTGAGATTAGCAAATGCAAATACTTAAATTAACTGCTCTTGGAATTTTAAATAAAATTTAAATATGTTATTAAAATATCATATAAATATATTTGCTAAATTTGAGTAAAATTCAGTTAATAAGGTTAATAAACTGTTGGCAAAATACTGACAATTCGAGAGATGAATCTATAATTGATGTATGACTTTACAGTCATCATTTATCACCCGGCTGTGCTTTCGGCACTATAATTATAAACACTTACTATAGATATTTGTTTCGTGAGAGTCTGTTTGTCGCATTTATTAACAATAAATTGAATATAGCCGAATGTTCTATGCCCTATCGAAGAGGAATTTGAGCTAAAATGGAAATAGGAAGTCTGATAATAAGAATATTGATAATGCCATGGGCACTACGAATCCAAAAGGTAACCTCCAATGGCCCACAACTGATAATATGAACTGGCACGCATAGTAATTGAATCGAATCAAATACTCGACAGTACCCAAGATGCCCCTACAAATCTACAAAATACTTGTTGAGAGACAAACAGAAAAAAAAAATACTGAGAATTTCCAGAGCTGATAATTGTGAGAATCGTTGCCAGTTGAAGCATTTCGATTGAGTTACTCAGACGGAACACACGATGCGACGTTGGAGCCTGGACATTTGGTTAGCGGTATTGGTATTACTCATTCCCTGCTCCACGCTGATGCCCCAAGCACTGGGATTCAGTACACAGTATCGTGGCAATACCAAACATCCCAGTAAGTTCACATTCTAAACGATTTAAAGCCGAGAAAATAATGATTATTTTGAATATTGATTTACTTATCATATAATGATTAATTTTGAGTTATATTTAACAACTTAAACATCAATCATTGCTATTATTATTTACAAGTTACTTGAATTCTAAAAATCGTTACTTTTGAGCAATAAAATAAATCTTATAAAAAAATAAAAAGTTTTGCTGAAAGAAAAGCTCAAGTTATACGGGGGTGCCACGGAAATCTCTTTCGCTTGAATTTCACTTAAATTTAATACAAATTCAAGGTAAATTCAAGCGAAAGCGATTACTGTAGCACCCCAGATATTTTCACTTTTTCATACGTATTCGGATCTCAAAAATGAATTTTAAAAATGGCTGGCTCACTTGAGTACTAAAAATGTATATAAATACTAGGGGGCTCCGCCCCTGCTCGCTTCGCTCGCCAACCCCCGCTCGCTTCGCTCGCACAATTGAAAAGAAGGTCTTTTGTTGTCCAGCTTAACAAACTTAAACTGCTCGCTTCGCTCGCTTCGCTCGCAAAAAAAAAACTCTTTTAGTTGTCCGGTTTAACAAATTAATACAATATAAGGGGGTCCGTCCCCTGCTTGCTTCGCTTGCAAAATTGAAAAGTAGGTCCTTAGTAGTCCGCTTTAACAAATTTATATAATATAGCATTTTTTGTAAAAAAATCGGAAATATTCAACTTCCGCTGTCCGCGGTTTTAATGTTTCTTCCTTGCAATTGAACTTTGGCTAAAAGTCAGATTTAGTGATTTGGCGGGAAAAATCCAGATTTGGCGGGAAAAAGCTAAATTTGGCGGGAAAAAGCTAAGTTTGAGGAAAAAGTCCAAATTTATCAAGAAGATTTAATCTTTGAGTTTTGTAAGAATTTCTCATACAACAACAGAGTTTTTGACTCTAAAGGTCACTTTGCATCCGATTGTTCCTATGGCAGCTATATGATATAGTCATCCGTCTTTGACCACATTTGGTCAATATTTAAGAGACAGTACCAAACATATAATCTGTGAGTTTGGTTGAGATATTCTAAGAAACAAAAAAGTTGTTCATACTAAAGGTTATTTTCATCCGATTGTTCCTATGACAGCTATATGATATAGTAATCCGACCTTGACCAAGTTTGGTAAGAATGTAAAAGACAGTCCCAAACATACAATCCGTGAGTTTGGTTAAGATATCTTAAGAAACAAAAAAGTTTTTCTTACTAAGCAATTCTGTGACCTTTGACCTTGATTTTGACCCACTTACAGGTCGAATTTCGCAAAACGCCGTCTTATTGCGCGATGAAATTATCTCACCTATGTTGTGTGAAAATTTTAGCTTTCTATCTTTTACCGTTTGGGCTGCACGTTGATTCTCAGTCAGTCAGTCAGTGAGTCAGTCAGTGAGTCAGTCAGTCAGGACAAAGAGTTTTATATATATAGATTGCCATGAAAAGTCAAAATTACAAAATTAACCTTTTCTTCAAGAAATATTCGTTATTTAAGAAAAGAAAATAAATGTCACTCAAAGAACCATTATTAATATCATACCTGTTAAATAATGATTAGTAATCATAATCAAAAGTAATTAAATTATTTTAAAACTCGAACCAATGATTAAATTACGATTATTTTCGGTTTTGCCCAATAATTTAATGATTGCGATTACAAAAAATTAAAAATAATCTAAAATTAATACAATTATTAAAAAAAGTATTCGGATTATTTTTTATTTTTTGCTGATTGTTTCTGATTATTTTTGATTATATCTGACTATTTAGTTAAAATCAAATTATTTTAAATTTTCACAATCAAAGTAGCCAAATTAATGATAAAAAATCAAAAATAATCCGAAACAATCAGAAAGTTTATTTTTGATTTTTTCTGATTATTTTTAATAATTGTAAAAATTTTAGATTATTTCTGATTTTTTGTATTCGTAATCATTATATAATATAATCACAAATTTTTCAACAGTGAATTATATAGTCACTACGATTATTTCCAAAAAAATCTAATTGATTAGTCTAATCAAAATTTAACAGGTATGATTAATATATTAGATAAATTTTATACTTGACAATAATGAATTTTCGTTGAATTGTGAAGTATTTATGTATTATATAGAGTTATATTTTGTAAGTAAATTTATAAAAATCGTAAATCTGTAAAATCCCTGATAATTTTATCTTCATTTGATAGCGTTATCCAAACATTGTTACTATGAGGAACTGGAACTGGCGGTACCGCTAAATGAGACCGTCTATCCGGTTAATCAGTTGCATTTCTGTGCCAAGGTCTATTGCCGGGAGGATTATGTGCTCATGATCAAACAGTATGTACTTTACTTCCTTTTAACGATTTACAATACTCTATGGATATTTTTCTACGATTTGCAGCTGTGATCGCATGCAATTGCCGAATGGTTGTGAATTTAGACCCAACGACTATACACTACCCTATCCGGATTGCTGTGCCCAACTTGATTGCAATATTGTGCTTGAATAAACTATTACAAAATTTTTTTGCAGACTGTGAAATTTTATTTTTATTTAAATAATGTGATGATTTCTAAAAACTTCACTACAATTAAAATGTTGATCTTTTTAACGCATATAAAAGTGATTAAAATTAACTTTTTGTTCTCATAAGCTTTACGAAAATAAAAGTAAAGCTGTACAAATTTTAAATTATAATAAAAGAAATCTGATATAAAAGGTTTTCGTGAAGTGACAACAAAAATAAGTAGTGCTTGACTTGTAGATACCCTATATCCAGGTGTCCATATCTATAAACACACAATCTACCCTAAACAACCCCCAAGTTTCTAAGTACACTATAATAAACTAGTACACTGATAAAAAAATATCTAAAACTAAGATGTTGGTCTCAGAACTAAGTACTTTGGTCCAAAAAATGCGTCGAGAACATGAAAATCATGAAGTAAAAAAAAAACACATCTTGATTCTAAGAACATTTCAATTAAGACCAAGTTCTTATTTTTAAGATCATAAATTCTTATACTTTCAAGACCACAAATCTTAGTATAAGAATAAAACTAATTAATTTTTTCAAGATTGTATGTTCTTTTTTATAGACCAAATACACTAGACGGCATATTTATTTTGACAACAATACATTTTTGAAAAATGCAAAAAAGGCACTTTTTGTATGAAAAGGAGGAAAAAGGGGTTAAAATAGTCATTTTTAGCAGTTTTCAAAAATGTATAAAAAATACTAGCGAAGAGATTTTTGAAAAATTGTTTCTGCAGTCACTATTAGAATTGTTTGAAGAATTTTTTTGCATCAAAAAATTTTTTGAAAAAATTCGAGGAAAAAAATTTTAAAATTTACGTTTTTTTAAATTTAAAATTTTCAATCGGTACTTAATGGGTTAAGGAAAGTTTTGTATCATTCAAACGGAATTGAAATGACCTTTCCATTGATGCCAAAATGTACATGAAGCAGGTTCAAATAACGAGTTGATTTAACTTTAAATGTTGTCAAAATAAATATGCCGTCTAGTGTAGTTTTAAAAACTCAAGACAAAAAATGTCAAATTAAGTTTAAGCTTCTTAACATTTTAAGAAGAATAAAGTAATTTTTAGTTAACTTGAGGTCTAGTAATGTCGATATGACACTAAACATATACACACAAAACACTTACAGAACGCAAGGAGCATGGATCGGTATACAGCTGTTTCAAGAGATGCCAATCTCTATCATCAGGACCGTTGTGCCGACTTGACCAGCGATCCAGCGATCTTTGAGACGCCAGAACCCGTTGTGAATTCTAAGTCTCAAAAAGTGTGTTGTTGTTAAGACAAAAAGATCTAATATCTAAGATTTTTATTCTTATATTAAGAACCTCAGATTTTTTAGAATAATATTCTTAGTTTTAGTAATTTGGTCTTAAAATGGTCTTATATTAAGAACAAAATATTATAATTTGAGAAATATATTCTTATATTAAGAACTTACGATTTTCAAGATTAATATTCTAATAATTTAGTAATTTGGTCTTAAAATATTCTTATTTCAACAACAAAATATTTAAGATGAATGTTCTTGATTTTAGAAAGTGGTATTTTTTTTCAGTGTATAACTTCTGTTTTTAATATGCGATCCCAATGAAATTTTCAGAATGGCAAGATGATATGATAACCTAAACGTCTAGCGGAAAATCTATAGTCAATATTTTTGCGATTGATTTTAATCTGTGTAATAATTGAAAATAATAATGCTGATAGTACAAAAAACTTGGCTGAGAGGTGTCTAATAAATGGGATACAGTTTGAGATTTTACAATGCACTATCTGCCATTGAAAGGTTATCTCTCTCATAAGGAACTCATAAATTGCGTAGACTTTGGGAGGAAAACCTCAGTTAAGCATAGGATTGTCTGGCTAAAAGATCATCGTTAGTCGAGTTGCAATGCTGCCAGTGACATTTGTGCTCTGTACTCTGGTTCTGGGTGCTCACCTGATGCTTGTCCTGGGCTGTATGGATTCCTAAATCAATTCTGAACACTTTGAAATAACGAAATTCGTTTTTAGTTGACTGCGAGTATGAGGGTCAAGGGTTAATGGCAGGTGAAGAACTTCGATTGCAGGATGAATGTGCCCTGTTCACATGCCATAGTCCAGTACTATCTTCGACCCTTAGGTAAATTTAATTCGAATTATATTATATGAAATACTTTTATTTAATTTAATTTCATTTAAAGCTGTCCTTCGGTTGTTCGTGCGTTGCCCTGCAGAAAGTTGAAAGGTGATGTCAAGAAACCGTTTCCAGAATGCTGTCCTCGCTTCGATTGCTCATAATCGAGTTTATTAAATAAAACCAAAATATCTTTTTATTCGACTTTTGGGTTTGGTATACATACATGTTTGAACTTAGCCATATAGCTCTATATCAATATATATAGGTATGCCTATAAATTTGTGTATTAGCCACCCATTTTAATGAATATAAATATAAATAATATATTTGTATAGTTCTCTAAAATAACGTCTCAGATTTCTATACAATTCATGTAACTGAATTCCCTGCAACGAGAATCATGTGCAAATTGTCCAGTGATTAGTTGTACATAATGATCTAGGTATATAACTCTATACATAGAGCTCATAGTATACATATTGAGTAATTGGGAGCAATTGCTACTTAAAGCTGTACAACATCAATACGGACACACACACACACACATTGAAATACAGGTGCAAACTTAGATCTAGACTTATGTATATATTTCTACACATATTCAAATTTATATATGTACTATATATTTGCATATGCATGTATATTTTTGTTGTGTGTAAAAGTTGAAGCTATCTCGCATTGAATTTTTTTATTTTATTTTTTTGTATACATACATACTCGTATACAATATATATATGTACTATATATATATAACTTGTATAACCTGAGCTAGTCTAAACATTTTTAACTATGGTCCGGCGGCACAAATTGCCTGTTTTGCATTACATATATATTTTTGTTTTGTTTTTGCAAATAAACAAAAAAAAGAGACTAACAAAATAAAATAAACACAATCTTCATACAATTTTACTATTGTTTAATAATGAAATTTATATAATAATATATACTAAAAGTAAGAGCTTAAATAATAAAATGACGGCATATTCAGTAAAAGTGAACGATAAAGTAAAGTAAACAATTAAATATCTCGACACTTGTTACTTCTACACGTTACTTATATAGGCATAGTGAAAATAAGCAGAGTTAAACGTGAAAACAGAACGTTTTTTAACTGAAACTATAGAAATTTTAGAGCTTTGATTGAGAATTAAAAAAAAAGGAATATTTTTCGATTGTTTAAACTGTAAAGTCTGATTAAAGATGAACAAGGATATTATAAATATGAATATAACTTTTTTTCATTGCTTAAAAATGGACAGAAAAAAAGTGTATTCGATTTTTGAAAATCGCTTAACATAAATTCATGACTGAAAATTCGCTAAACGAAATATTTGAATGATTTTTGGTTTTCTTGAGCTTTGATTAAATTGTTGGAATATTTGAATGGTTTTTGTAATTTAAAGCCCCATTCAGACGAGCACTTTTTCACCGACACTTTTTGTCACATTTTGTCAAAAAGCTGTCCGTGTCACGTAACTATACAAAATTTCAAATTGTCGATAAAAAACCGATGGTGAGCGACACGGACGGTTTTTTGACAAAAAGTGTCGGTGAAAAAGTGCTCGTCTGAATGGGGCTTAACTATTTTGAATACATTTAACTTGAATCTTTGATTGAAAATTAGCTGAACAAGGGTAAAATTACTTTATGTTTTATGTCCCTGATTACAAATGAGATAAATTGAGTATCTTAAATGTTATTTTTATTTAGGATTTGAATTTTTGATTAAAAATGACAAAAAAAATATATATTCAACTGTTGCAAGCGAATTAGAAAAATATAATGAAAATAACATGGGTCAAATTATAGTAATTAGAGTCTCTGGTTTGAGAATCTGGACACACTTAAATGCTAAATTGTTCACCATGCCCATGCCTAACATATGTATGTAGGTATTGCCAGCCAAGTTGATGCAGTAGATTGTGGTGCAGTGCTTAATCCGGCGTTGTTAAATGCGGCGTGCCGCACTCCTCCTCTCATTGACGCGCCGCACGCTCCGTTTCCATGAGGCACTCGCGCACCAGGATGCGTGCATGGACAATGCCCCGCTTCAGGCGCTCCGTGGAGCTGCGCGATCCCGTGTATGTTGGCCGTATATCACGACCCATTTCCTCGATAACAGCCAGCAGCTGGGCGTACTTACTCAAGCCATTGCCGGTGGACAGGCTGCCCACCGTCGGCAGATTGGCAGTGGAGGTCAGGGGCGTTGTTATGTTCGCCGATGTCTGTGTGGTGACAACCGCCGGCGATGTCGATGGTGGCGGGTACTTGAGCTGTGATTGTGTGAGATTCAAGCCAAGATTGTTGACATTTATGTTGCTGCTGCTGCTGCTGCTGTTATTGGCGCTGTTGTTGCCATTGCCCGTGTTGCGCCCGTTGGAGGCGGCCGCAATGTTGGCCAACGATAGCGCCGCCGCCGCAGCAGCTGCTGCGGCTGCCGCTGAAGATGCTGACGGTGTGGCAGTGGTATTCGATTGCTGCTGCAGCAGCGCCAGCTGTGCTTGCAGAAATTGTGGCGAATATTGCAGTGCGGCAACAGCTGCTGCGGCCGCTGCCGTGGCTGCTGCACTGCTCTGGGCACTGCTGCGATCCCGTTTGTTGCTGCTGCCACTGCCACTGCTGCTGCTGGTCGCGTAATCGGTGGCGCCCATGTTGTTGTTATTGGAGCTGTTGTTGTTGCTGTTGCTGCTGCTGCTGCTGTTGCCGGCGCCAGTGCGCGAATGATGTATAGCGGATATTTGAATTTGGGGCTGCTGCTCGCGCTGTTCTCGCTGCTGCTGATAGTTGTAGAAGTTTTGTACTTGCGAGCGTGGTATTGGTGTCACTGTGACGTCACTCAGCTTCGATTCGACAGCTTGTATGTCCATGATGTCCATTCTGCTGTTGTTGCTGCTGCTGCTGCCCGTAGAAATCGACATATCATTTACATTAATGATGACACTCATTGGGCGATTGTGTCCACTTACCAAATTGTGTTTGCAAGTTGCTAATGTTTTTCCACTCTTGATTTTTACGTTTTTCGTTGCAATAATTTACGCTTTCTACGCACAAACAAATCTATTGCACCAACCACCACAAACAAACACGTACACAGGGTTAGTGTTAGTGATATCGGTGTATCGATATTTCTATTTTTTGTTTTGTTGTGAATGCACTTGTCAAAATCAAAAAATACCAAAACATACTAGATTATTTGGAGCAGCTGTTGTTAGTTTGAATAGCTGTGTTTTAAATGAAAGTAATTAAAAATCGATATATACAGACATTACTTCGAAATTGCAAATAATATGTTTTCCTTTTAATTAATCGGCCATTTGTCACATGCGAATTTTGAAATATGTTTACTTCTAACGGCTAAGAAAGTCATAGGGCAGTGCTGTAAAACGCCAGGCGTGACTGGCTGGCAGAAAAAACAATGGCGAAGCAAACTGTGAACTAAAAATCTGTTATTGACATCTGGTCGCTTTGTAATTTTTATTTTCGAACACACTCTTGTGATATCTAGTTGTGATCTATTCCAAAAATATAAAAGAAAACTTGTAGTAATTTTATGGATTTGTGCTATTAAATAGTTACAAAGCAAACATCGCGTGTGTTCAACAAATGAAATAAATGACTGTGCCGAGGTGAGCGTAAATTACAAGTCTGCGTTGGCTGCAACCAACGACGACGACGACGACGGCAACAAAACTAGCCAAAAGTTATTCCTTTAGAAGTTGCAAATTTTTAAATTACATTTCCGCGTATCAGAAAGCGAGAAATGTGCGTGTCTGTGTGTGCATGAAAGCTCTGATGCCTCCGATGCCAATATCTTCGCCTGCGTGCAGCTGTATATGTATGTATGTATGCATGTATGTGTGTGTGTTTTCTATGTGGGAGCCGCAGCCGTCAGCCACTGCATGACGTAAAGCTGCCGCTGTAGCCGATACAACAGCGTAACGAACATACGTTTGCACATAGAAACATGTGTATGTAATTAACAACGTAAGCTCGCTGGCATTGATTAACTGCTGTTTTTTTTTTTTTTGGCACTAACACATGCCTTATATGCATATATGCACATGCATACATACATGCATATATGTGCATGTCGCGTATATATGTAGTGCGTGTGTGTTGGTTGTGTGACTGTCGCTATGTGCCGCATATGCGAACAGTGTTGCACAACGCCGTGGCCGATGCATGCAAAAAAGAAAATAGAAGAGAAACGGCGCGCAAATCACAATTGGCCAATGTTTAGCAGCGCGTCGTTCTTTGCTGGCGGCTTTTCATTAACATACATATGCATATGTTTAATAATTGTGTTATCGATAGCAAAAACGAATAAGAAGTGACGGTTAAGCATTTGAATTTCGTACACACACACGCACACGCTCCCCATACAAAAAAATTGCTGAGAGACGCCGTGAATTTGCGACCTCGACATAGAAGAAGCCAAAGTCGTCGCCGTCGTCGTCGTCGTCATTCCTTAGCAGCAGCAGCAGCAACAACATCAGTAGCCGTAGCGGCAGCAGTTAGTGAGCGCAGCCATTTTTATGTGTTGCTGTCTCGCTTACCCCTACCTACATACATATATATTTATTGTTGTTTAAGTTTTATTTGTGCTGTTGTTATTGTTGTTGGTGTTGGAAACCAACAAGAGTTTGTGAGATGTGAGTAATAATAAGCTGCAACTGGCTGCAACTAGCAACTGTTTAATTTGATAATTTGCTTCATATATTTGTGAGAATATTTGCACCCACATGTGATGATACATATATGTATACAAAATGTATTTAATTGTATTGTATTCCATTACAGAACTCGACACATTTAACCAAGCAGTTGGCCAATTCGCGGAAGGCAATAAACTACACCACACACACATACACCGACACACACACACACCCAGTACCCAAATAACGAAACAAATACACAGAGAGAAATAGCAGGGATACAACAGGATAATTTGAAATCATGGAATGGATTAACATTGGCCAGAGCGTTAAAATCAAACGCACCGATGGCCGCGTCCATGGAGCCGTTGTCTCGAAACTGAATCCATCGGCGCGATGCATCACCGTCGAATGGTATGAGCGTGGCGAGACCAAAGGCAAAGAGGTCGAACTGGAGGCCATACTGTCACTGAATCCGGAGCTATCGCAGCCCGATGCTGTTGAGCAGCAGCATGCAGCACCCGAACCAAAAAAACAGGCAACAGCACCGATGAATCTATCAAGAAATCCCACACAATCGACAATTGGGTCTGGCGGCGTAGCTGGAGCTGGAGGTGGTGTTGGTGGTCTTGGTGTAAGTAGTGGTGTTAATAGTGGATTAGGCAGTTCAGCCGCACGTTTGACCATGATCGCTAATCAGCTCAACAAAATCAACGAATCAAGCAACACGGGACCGACACATCTCGGCCAAAGTCAAAGCTATGGCAACATGGCCGCGGCAAGTACTGGAGCTGGAACTGGAGCGTCCACAGGCATGCTGCGACAACGCTATATCAGTCAACCCACTAGCAATGCACAGACTCGCATCGCATCCGCCAGCATTAGCAACAATGTCAACAATGATCGAGCCGGTGGCGGTGGTGCTGGTGGTGCCGGTGGTGTCGGTGTCAATTCAACAATTACAAACAATTCAAATAATTCAACAATTCCTGCCGCTGCCGCTGGCGCAGCCGGAGCACGACGATCGCACGCCCTCAAGGAGGTGGAACGTCTAAAGGAGAATCGCGAGAAGCGTCGCGCTCGACAGGCTGAAATGAAGGAGGAGAAGGTGGCGCTGATGAACCAGGATCCCGGCAATCCCAATTGGGAGACAGCACAAATGATACGCGAATATCAAAATACTCTCGAATTTGTTCCACTCCTGGACGGTCAGGCGGTTGATGATCATCAAATTACCGTTTGTGTACGCAAGCGTCCGCTCAGCCGCAAGGAGTTGAACCGCAAGGAGATCGACGTCATATCCGTGCCACGCAAGGATGTCCTTATGGTGCACGAACCACGCACCAAAGTCGATCTCACCAAATTTCTCGAGAATCACAAATTTCGCTTCGATTATGCATTCAACGATACATGCGACAATGCAATGGTTTACAAGTGAGTAGATCCAAAAGATAACAAGATGTATAACTGATATATATAGTAAAATAAAGTTTAGCCAGGTATCTCTTTGATTAATTTAAAAACCTTGCAAGGAAACTTGCTTGTTGATTTTTTAGAACTCAAATAGAGATTCAAGAATTGTAATTAGTTTTAGTTTTTAGTCAAAACTAATCTTGTTCATTTTTTTTTATAAACATATCTTTCTTTATAGTTTAGAGAGTTACAGCTTAAACAAATTAGAGTTCCAATTTGTTTTACTTATTTTATTAGAATATTAAATATAGATTTTTGTCATTTAGATCAGCGGCTGCTCCCGGAGCCACTGCGTGCCCACCGCTGATTTAGATGATCAAATTTAGAATCATTTTTAATAAGAAGCAATTTATTTATAGAATTATGTGTTACTTTATGATTATAGACAGGTCTTTGATAGATTTAAATAGTTATCAATAAATATATTCACAACAGTTAATTCTGTAGGTTCGTGTTTAATGTAAGACCCGTATTATTATTTAGTTAATTACTGTGTATGTGCAATTAGCTAAAGTTGAACGAGTTTTTAGAAAGTACTTAAAGAGAACTCGGTCAATTTTTTTTGGTTGCTTGCTTGAAAGTTTTGTGTTCTTTGCTAACAAGATCTTTGTTTTAGTCATTAGATGTGATTTTTGCTTGTTATTGTATCCTAAAGCTGTCCTTGTCTCGTGGCCAGCGCCCAATTAAACAGCTGTTGTTAATCTAACTTGATTGTTTTTTTTTTTGTTGTTTTGTTGCGTTGGCGACATATGAAAAATGCGCACAAGTTGCGCTCAATAGCAACCAGCAACTGACTCACACACACTTACACAAACACAGAAATACACACACACACACACACACATACACACACATGCTTAGAGGCGCGCAAACTCAAAGCGTTCGCTCCCGAAATAGCCAAGTTTCATTGTATGACTAAACACAAAAGTTGTTCCGTCCGTCGGTCTGTCCGTCCGTCCGTCCGTCTCTGCTTATTTTGTGTGTTTCGTCTCGTTTGGTTTCGTTTCTTCTCTGTTCGCCTCAATGAACTTTCAGAGTCCAGCTTTGATTTTGCATCGAACTCTCTAAAACAAAACTTTGTTTTTATTTTTAATTTTATTCATTCTTTTGTTGCTTTTCTTCATTTTGTTTTGACTCGTTACCTTTTGCCGCTTGCACTGCAGAAGATTTTCAAAAATAACCGTCGTCGTTGTCGGCATTTGTCATACTATATTATTATTATTATTATTATTATTATATTCTTGACTGGGAATTCGAGTGAATTTGTGTTGCTTTTTCTTTCTTTTTTTTGGGGTTTTTAAACGAACTTTCAAGTTTTTAGCCTCTTGCCGCACTTGTTTGGCCCACATACATATACATGTACATATGTGTTTCTTTTCAATCTTCTTCCTTCCGGTTTCGCACATGAGTCAATGGCATTAAAACTGCTGCGCCACGTACTTAAGCAACGGTGAAACCTAATCATCACACTGATAAGCACACTCATTGTACATAGTTCTCTGTATTTGTGTATGTGTTTTCTTTATTTAACAATCGCCACAAACCGCAATCAACTTAATGCAGTCAAGAAATTGACAATAAAGGACGTTAATCAATATACTTACCATACAAACGATTGTGACTCAAGTCAACTGTTTACGTTGCCTAAAATTGATTGTAGCAAGTTCTCCCAAATATTTCTTTGATCTCCCAAACATGTACAGTGTGTCACTAATGTCTTTATGCTGCATAAATTTGTCAAATTTGCGTATAATAAAGATGGTTTGATGCGAGTTTCTTATATTAATCTTTTATTTACTTAAATTCCGTTCTTATGATACAAGAAAGTATATTTTTCAACTTTTTTCCTCAAATTTTTTACAAAAAATATTTTGATGCAAAAAAATTCTTCAAACAATTCTAAAAATGACTGCAAAAAAAAATTTTCAAAAATCATTTTGCTAGTATTTTTTATGATTTTATGACCACTTTCTAAAATCAAGAACATTCATCTTAAATATTTTGTTCTTGAAATAAGAATATTTTAAGACCAAATTACTAAAACTAAGAATATTAATCTTGAAAATCGTAAATTCTTAATATAAAAATAAAATTCTCAAATTTAAATATTTTGTTCTTAATATAAGACCATTTTAATACCAAATTATTAAAACTGAGAATATTATTCTAAAAAATCTTAAGTTCTTAGTACAGGAATAAAAATCTTAGATCTTAGATCTTTTTTTTATATGAACAAATATCTTAAAATTTTGTTAATTTTTGAGGCTTAGAATTCACAACTGGTTCTGACGTCTCAAAGATGACACTAGGCTTGGAACGCTGATCAAGTTGGCACAACGGTACTGATAATAGAGATTGGCATCTCTTGAAACAGCTGTATAACGATCCATGCTCCTTGCGTTCTGCAACTGTATTGTGTGCTGTTGTTTGTTGTTTAGTGTCATATCGACTTTACTAGACCTCAACTTATACTTGTACTTCCTAAAATGTTAAGAAGCTTAATCTTTATTTGAGATTTTTTGTCTTGAGTATTCAAAACTTATTGGTCCATAAATAAGAACATATAATTTTAAAAAAATAATAAGTTTTACTCTTAAAATAAGATTTGATAAGATAAGACTTAAAAATAAGAATTTGGCCCTAATTGAAATGTTCTTTAATCTTACTTCAA